>BRDA01091479.1:40000-44836 GCA_036984385.1 Crenuchus spilurus
TACTAATGTAAGAGCAGAGCACACACACACACACACACACACACATACACACACACACTCAGACACACTCATTTTGTCAGTCTGGTGAAGTGTGTGGTGACCGCTGGTGATAAGTTGCTGAGTCAGTTAATGAGACAGTCGGAGCTTTCTCTGCTCTTTTCTTTCCATTCTCCCTTTTATCCTTTATTTCCTCATTCATTCTTTTCCTGCTAGTTAAGCCCAAACGTGATTCATGATTCACTTTCCCTAAAATGCTGAGTCGTGTCTCACACTCAAAGAGCAGTCTGTCTGACTCCCCCCCCCCACTGTCTCCTCTGTTTCAATTCCGTCCATTTTTTCCATGTGTGTGCAAAGTGCGAGACCAATCTGTGTTCTTTTCAGTTGTGTTCCAGACTGAAATGTATCTCCACATGGGCTCTCCCTCTCTCTCTCTCTCTCACACACACACACACACTCACACACATACAGTGCCACATCAAAAACTTTGTCATAAAAATCATATTGTGCAAAAGTTCATTTGTGTTCATAATTGAATTAAAAAAGATAAACTATCATATATGTTTTATTCATTACATATAAAGTGACATTTCAAGCCTTCTTATGTTTTAATGTTGATCAGTTTGGCTCACAGCTCATTACAATCATAAATCCAGAATCTCATGTTATTAGAATATTTCATTTGGAGTTTGAGTAAATTACACAGTATCAACATTAAAACAAAAAAAGGCCTGAAATGTGTCGCTTTACATGTAATAAATACACAATTTATGATAGTTCTTGTTGAATGAAATTATAAACACAAAATTTACTTTTTGGGAATTTTTTTGGAGATGCACCAGTTAAAAAACAACATTAGAGACATGTTTTTCAAATATTTTTGGTGAGTCCAATCTTTTGAAGACTTTATAGTGATTTCAAACTTTTGAACCACATTTGGTGAATCGAAACTTTGTATTTCAGCTTCTGAACTCATCCACACTCAGACGCGGAGTCGTTTCTTCAGTCTTGTGAAGTCTTTGGCTGACCTCCACAGCCAGCTCTGAAGTTCTCTCAGGACCCAGAATCCCTCCACTTTACGTGTGAAGTCGTTGAGTGCTTGACTCCCCGTGTCTGCTGTGCTGTGGCCCTCAGTGTCTGAGTAAATGAGGGAGAGAGGTGAGAGGGTGGAGGGAGGTGGGAGTGCACGTCCTGAACGTATGGAACGAAGGGATAGAGAGGAGAAGAGAAGAGGGACACTGTCATCCTCTTCTTCACTTCTCTCTCTCTCTGTTACAGCGTCTGTATGAGAGCGGCTGTTGGTGCCATTGAAGTTAGTGAATTTGGCTTCATCATATTTACTGAAGTATCTTGTGTCAGTGCTGTTCATATTATCATTGTGGCCAGTACCGTCACCATCTACGTCATCTTCAATGGTCAAGAGTTTTCTCCTCCTCCCCCACCTCTCTAACCCTTCCTCCTTCTCTTTCTCATCATCTTCTCTCTCCAACCAGCTATCTCCCTCTCGCCTCCTCCCTCTCCTTCCTCTGTCCCTCTCTCTATCCCTCTTTCTCTCTGTCTCAACTCCAGGTGTCCCACCTTCTCTGGCCCCTATGGGGGTCTGGTCCCCATGGTTCCGGACTGGGTGGGTCCTCAGAGGGACAGGGACATTTACATTGGCTTTCTGCTGTGAGGTCACTGGAAGGCCATATTTTTGTCCATTTCCATGCAGGGGTGGAGTGTATCCCAGAGCATTCATCAGGCCTGATATAGAGCCGAGCAGGCCGCTGAGGCCGGAGCAGAAGTGCAGTAAAGAGCTCTGGAGGTAAGGGCACAGTGTGGAGTGGGCCAGCTCTCTCACAGCACTCAGCAGGACACTATATGCTTTCTGGTTCTGCGCCAGCCGAGCTCCATTCTCCAGTCCCCGCCACAGATCCACACGGGTGGCTGCACTGGGAACAGCCAGAGAAGAGATGTTGGGACGTGGCGGAGAGAAGCCTGGGTCACTGAATGGGGGCCCCAGATACGACAACTGAGGAACAGACAGAGAACATTTTAAAATGAAGTTTGTACAGTTCTGTACAACAGTCTTAGGCACATAAGCACATTGTGTAAAACAACGTATCTTGGCAGTAACCCTTTACTTTGCATGCTGGTCACTATAGTGGATAGCTATTTTTAAGTCACTATCTACTACATGCATTACTTTTAATGTTGTAGTTAGCTTTTAAAGTGGATGTTACTAAAACCCCATGTGTTGCCACCTGCTGATTAGCAATTGAAAGTTGAACAAACACATGGTAAACAAAAATGGCTGACGGATGGTCAGGAACTGCACCTATGTCAACGATTTCAGTAAAATGATTTTACAAATAAATGGGTGAATAAATTTTGTGCACAAGAAGGCACAAGAAAATTATTGTGTTGTTAAATATTTAAGTATTATAACTAATTATGATTAAATATGTGTCTACTGAATGTACCCAGTTGTACTTATGTAATGGACATTTTATTTTTAGTATATATTGCTTGTAGAGTGGACACATGAATATTAAATAATAAATAATTCAAATTCGCCTAAAAAAAGAATATATATATATAAAAGCAAAACTTAAAACTTGGTCTGAAATATGCAATAAACAATAAACATAAAAATGAAATTAAATGACAAATAACATTCATAAACAATGAAAGTAAACAAACAATGAAAGTAATTTAATGGAACCATTCTTGAGACAGTCACACCATATGACAATTTTAAGACCAAAATGTAAAAACAAGTTAAAACTCATTTTAACGCAAAGATTTTTATGAAAGCAATTTTATCTTGTGTGATAAAAAATGAAATATAAAAAGACTGTATCTGGTTTCCTTTCACAGTCTGAAAACATAGAGGTCAGCTAATTGTAAATAGTCCTGGTGTGAATCTATGTCTGCCCAGTGATGGATTGGTGTCATGTCCTGGGTTTTAAAGTAATGCCCTGCCCACCACCCACTGAAAGGATAGGGGGACATACTGCGACCCTGACCAGGATTAAGCAGTTAAGAAGATGGATGAATATGAAAAGTTTTCTTAAGTTTTGATATTACAGAAATTTTACGATATGATTATTATTATGTATCCAAACTGTCACATCAAAACCTTCTAACTCCATTATATATATATACCACATGTTTGGCAAGAATTTTAGAGATATGTCAAAAAGCCTCTTTCCCACTGATTTTCATCCAAAAACAACACAGACAAGCTATTTGGACATAGATGCAAAAATGGAACAGGATTTAGAGACAAAAGCAGCAAAAAAGACAGAAGAAGAGAGAAAAAATGTGTGTGTGTGTGTGTGTGTGTGTGTGTGTGTGTGTGTGTGTGTGTGTGTGTGTGAGTGTACTGTTTGTTTTTGTGGAGATACATGTTAATTAATAGGACTATGTTGAGACTGTTGTGGATTGTTTTTGGGTAGTTTTAACTACTGGGTTAATGAAACCAACAAGCATATTGGTAATTCTTACTCACAGCACTATAGGAAGCTAGTAGGGTTGCCTGCCTGGTGGTTTGGAATCTGGTCATGTGATTGGAAGGTTGCCATGACTGAAGTGCCCTTGAGGAAGGTACCTAACCCCAAACTGCTCCCCAGGCACTGTAGTTAGAGGCTGCCCACTGATTTGGGCACGTGTTCTCACTGTCCCCTAGTGTGTTCAGTAGTGTGTGTGTCACTGCACAGATGGGTTAAATGCGGTTAAATTCCTCTGTGTGCACTTTCACTATTAAAATGAGAACCACATAAAAATGTGGACATCACAGCTCAGTAAGCACATATATGTCTCAGAGATGTAATCCATTACATCTGGAATACGTATTTAATAGTGTTTGCTCATCTGCAATATGTCTCTGAGACATCTCCAGTGAACAGACTTTCAGCAGCTGCTGACTTTTCTATGTTATAATTATTCCTACCTCTCAGAAACATTTAACAAATGTGTTATTAGAATGCATCTACTGTTTATGGTTACAGAACCAAAATAAGATCTATGTAATCGGAACAATGAATTTAAGATGCTCAAATATTTCTCAGACATATTAGAGAGACGTGCATGCTATCAGGGAAAGCATTACAGAGAAAGACAGCAGTCTCTCTGTTTCTCTACAGGATGAATCATAAAGCATGTATGGATGTTTTAAATGTTTTTGTAAATAAAGAATTGATATATATCACCAGTCAAAAGTTTAGACACACCTACTCACATGTTTTTATTTTCATACATTGCAAATTAATATTGAAGTCATCCAGACTTGGAAGGAACACATAATGAATCATGTAGTAAATTTAAAAGTGTCAAACAAACCAAAATATGTTTTAGATTTTAGATTCTTCAAAGTACGCATTTTTCAAAGGTCTCAAACACATTAAGAGGCAAGAAATGCAAGTCATTAACTCTTGACAAGACAGCTGTTAACTGAAAGCCATTCCAGGTGACTACCTCATAAAGCTGACTGAGAAAATGCCAAGAAAGCTGTCATCAAAGCAAGAGGTGCCTACTGTGAAGAATGTAAAATAAAAACATATTCTGGTTTGTTAAACACTGTTTTGTTTACTAAATAGTTACATGTGTATTTATTCATAGTCTGGATGACTATAGTATTAATCTACAGTGCAGACAATTTTTAAATAATGAAAAACCACTGAATGTCCAGAAGGTGTGTCCAGACTTTTGACTAGCAATGTATTTAAAATAATAATAATAATAATAATAATAATAATAATAATAATAATAATAATAATAATAATTGTGAAGATACAGGGGTTAGACAATGAAACTGAAACACCTGGTTTTAGACCACAATAATTTATTAGTAGGTGT
>BRDA01091482.1:0-25471 GCA_036984385.1 Crenuchus spilurus
CGTTGAAATCCCCCAGTAGAACAATGGAGTCCCCTGTTGGAGCACTTCTCAGTACCCTTTCAAGGGACTCCAAGAAGGCTGGATACTCTGTGCTGTCATTTGGCCCATAGGCACAAACAACAGCCAAAGCCCTGTCCCCAACCCGAAGGCGAAGACAGGCAACCCTCTCGTTCACCGCGGTAAACTCCCAACACATAGCGGCTAAGCTGGGGAGCTATAAGCACACCCACACCAGCCCGCCGCCATTCACCATGGACAACTCCAGAGAAATGAAGAGTCTTTTGCAAGTCATTGTATAATAACACACTGACAGTTTACAAATCAGTTTAGTAGATTTTTGGTTTCAGAAATATATGTATTTTTCAAGCTGTACAGCACTGAAGGAACTTTATGTAAGTTAATCACTCAGATTTGTACCACAAGAGGCCACCCTGCAGCAGGACAAAAAACAGCACTTATTTCAAATTTTTGGGACTAATTCAAACATCAGACAATCACTGTGACTAAAAACTCAACACTTCACTGTTTCTGCGTTTCTTCAATGTTTTTGAAGAAGCTGACCAGACAAAGCATGGAACATGCTTTCTGCCATTAAACAAAAGTAAATATAAGAAATACTACATTTCAATATTAATATCAATACTACACTAACATTCCCAATGTTTTCTGATTTTAGTTGTAAGTGACTGAAGAAGGGATCTACACATAATATATATTACAGTGGAACCAAAACAAAAACATCCATAGTTTATGAATAAACTTAGATAAAGTTACTGTAAGATACTATTCATCAGTCCATGAGTCTACATAAATGTCACATGATATAACTGACATAAACCTACATAAATATTTATAAAAGCTATTCCAACAGCTGCTGTTTGTCATAATGCCTGCATTTGCCAGTGTTGATCTCAGCTGACAGCTTATATCACAGAGGAAGCCTATTGGAACAATCCTTTATAAATGTTGAAGGCAGTTATTGTGATGAGCGTATATACTGTAGGTGTCGTAGCCTTATTAACATGCAGCATAAAGTACAGTGTTAGCCATTATTTTTCAGCATATATATTATTATGTAAAAGCTTATTGGCAATCTGCAGTATATATCTAATAAATAGCTGTTAGTGTATAT
The DNA here is from genome assembly GCA_036984385.1 of Crenuchus spilurus. NCBI lineage: Eukaryota > Metazoa > Chordata > Actinopteri > Characiformes > Crenuchidae > Crenuchus > Crenuchus spilurus. The sequence continues at coordinate 1,133 of BRDA01091482.1, forward strand.
TTGAATGACTTGCAGTGTATGTACAAGGAACACAATTAACAGATTTTTTAAATTGTTACTATTTTAGGACTGTTATGTTGGGCTGAAAGACCAGAAATAAAATCTTGAAATTATTTGTACAAAACATATGGATCATGCCATGGTATTTTACTGTCACACATGAGACAACAAATTGTCGTAATTTAAAATGTAGTAAATTGTTGGACAGTCATGTTGTTATAAAAGCTTTATTATTATATAAAAATCTTTTAATTAGGTTTTGAAAAGTCTCAAAATTGCCCTATGGTGACTGTCTCAAGCATGGTTAAAAATGCAACTTTTAGAACTTAACAAAGCATAAAAATGTTGATTAATACCTCTTGCATAATGTAGCTAATTTTAGTCAATGTTTGGTTTGACGCCATATCCTGATTTTAAATTGGGATATTATATTGTTTACCTAAATAACCCATTGAAGTCCATGATATGAACGTATGAACTTTTTTTTTACAAGTATTGAAATATGTATTTATATAATTCATAATTTCTTTAAAAAATACTATTCCTATTTGCATATTAAATAAATATCACTATTTGAAAAGGTCTCTAAAAACGAAGATAAATCTTTCTTGTGTTATTTTTATATTATCTAAGATTATCTTTTTTTTAATTTGTATGTGACACCATAGACACATTTATGGTGCAGTTAATGAAAATGTTCAAAAGTAAAAGACACTCTAAATGTTTTTCTTCTGTTTGTCTTGCAAAACCATATATCAATGAATTCATATTGACCTTCATAACCAGGCAAGCAGCATAACAAGCCACAGAGCCCAGTCAGACTGGACACCATGCAGAGAAAGACACATATAAGCTCAAAGTGTTGTGGGCTGAGGTTAAGGGTAAATGAATGTTTTGTATGGACTCATGTTGGTCCTGCATTGTGTTGCACTTGTAGTTGTCTGCAATGACCCTGTGGGTTCTATTGTGTTTCTATTCTGCTGTCCTGCTGGGAACAAGGCCTGGAGGTCAAAGGGGAAATGATGCATCGAAAGAGAGGACTTGTTCCACAGCTGACCCCCCCTTTACCCTCACCCTTATGAGCAATACACAGTCTTCTTTCAACAGACACACACACACACACACACACACACACACACTAAGGGAAAACCCCAAACACAGCAACACACACACACACACATACACATTGTTATGTTGTGTAACAAATCTAGGCTAAGCTAGTAATTAGGCAGAGACATGTTACTCTGGTGTCCCTAGCCTGGAAACTCAGGCCAGACCAGCAAGTGCCAGCTCTCCAGCTGACAGGAGATCACGTGAGCTCATTGGGGTGACCCTGGAGGCAGACAGCCCCCTGACGCCCATCATATGGCATGCCCTAGAGGGCTGGAGAAAAGAGCAAGAGAGCAGAGGTGGTCATTACAGGAGCTGGCCAATAAAACCAAAGCTAAAAGTGGTGCCTATACATTCCAGCCCCTCTCCCTTGGGGTAATGTCCTCACTCACCTCATCCTTTTTCTCCTTCTGTTGTTCTTTTCTCTTGTTTCTATTTGTCTCTCATTTTACCCTCTTGTTGTTATGTCAGCGCTCTTTAGCACTTGAGTGATTCACATTTAAACAACCTTTGAATTGTCCATAGTTTGAAAAATAACATATAAAATCATTATATAGGCAAAATCTTCTCTGCATACCAAAAAAGAACAATTCTGGTGAGGATGAAGCAAAACTGAGCAGCAGAGCAGTCAATGTAATCAAAGTCAAAAATGCAAGCAGATAGCAACATGTCTGATGTAGCTGCCTGTAATGGTGAAGTTATGTTATTACTTTTAAATTTCCAGGTCATGCTGTGCCTTAAATCACATCAACTAGTATGTGGGACCTTAATTAAGATCTGGATGTGGATTGACCAGGTTGAGAGAAGTGTTACTCATGAGTTTTTGCAAAGAAATGACTGAACTATTTAGGTGACTATCGAGTTCTAGTGTTTGTTAGCGACATTCATCTTGCAGCTCCAGTTCTCAACTATAGAAGCAAATTCAGACTCCAATCATGTTCAGTCAGAGAGAGAGAGAGAGACAGAGAGAGAGAGAGAGAGAGAGAGAGAGAGAGAGAGAGAGAGAGAGAGAGAGTGAGCATGTCTACAAACATGAATACATTTAGTGGCTGCTGATGAAAAATATTGTAGGTGGGGTTGTTTGAGCCATTTTCAGGAAGTTTCCACAACCATCCCAATATTATTTGACACAAACTGCAGGAACTATTTAACTGTTTAACATTAAAGGCTAATATGAAAAGTGTCATTAGTTGTATGCAAACATGCAAAGATAGAAAGTACAGTATGTATCCTTAGATTACCAACTGAGTCTGGTTCAGAAACATACAATAACATGAACAAAAAACACTATTAAAACAAAAATATATTAGGCATTTCAAGAGACATGTATAAAATGTCAATAACATCAGATGTTTCCAAAACTACTGACTGACTTTGCTGTGGTGATAAATGAAGCCCTTCAGGCAACAGGGTTGAGGATGCTGATTGGCTAAACTTCTGTTGCTATGCTTGCATCTTGTATCAGCAGGTCAGTGATTGGCTGCTGCTTCTCTAACTCTGTAATTTTTCTGTCACCTCAGAAGAGAGAGGGATCGAATCAGGAAGATATTTCCCCCATTATGTTTTATATATCGCATGCTATTGTGCATGTTTAGCACATACATACTTAAAATATGGAGGTATTTATTGTTTTTAAAATGTTTATTTAAAAAATGGAAATTGAAAAACAATTTCCACAAAAGAGGGTGGTACCCTAGTGCCCTCTATTGACCAGAGACCACCAAATACATTGGAATGTTTTACAATATACAATGCACAACTAATGGCTTTCTCAAATAAAAAAAAAATCCAGAATCCAAACCAGCCAGACAGGCTGAGGAGAAAATGGCTTCCCATGTCTGTCAGAGTGAGGAGGTGGTGACCAGGTGTTGAAAAAAAACTTTTGAGAACAACTGAGAAAATTACATGAGACACCATGTTACAACAAAGCATCTATCATCTGATTTACTGAATTTGGGCTTTTTCATTGGCATGCTTGTTTAACAGACTTTCTTGAGGAAGTTTTAGAGAAAACACTACCAGGCCTGTTTATCAGTATACTGAAATTAGCCAATAAAATTAAGTTTTGTTTTTTTTTTTGCATTAACAGTGTAAATGCCATGCAAATTGTAGCCTCACAGCTATATATTTAGCTATTTTGTTACCCGTTTGTAAAACTATTTTAATTTTAAGTCTACAGTAAATATATATTTTTCTTAATTTCAGGCTGAACTATTTTTACTGTAACACTTTACAATAAGGTTATGTGATGAAAAAGCTATAATTCATGCAGTAATACAGTCAGTAATTCATGTGTGACGAATCATTAATTCATACATTTAATGCATCATGAAGTCATCATGAATATGCATAAGGAAACCATGTCTCATGCAAGCCTTAATGCAGGAGCCACATATTAATTAATCTAACAATTATGGAGATATTCATGATGTTCCTAGATGTCTTCATTATAATGGTCATCATCTTCTGCAGTACGGTGGAAAGATTCAACTGTTGTATGAAGAAGAAATACTTTAGCAATGCTGAACTGTTTACGGTCACTATGTAAGCAGCATTATGTCTCTTATAATACAAATGTTGTACTGTAAAGTATATTTACATTAATATGAAGTGATATCTACATTGATGTGGTGGTGGTGTGTTAGTGTGTGTTGTGCTTTTGTGAGTGGATCAGAACATCAGAAGATTTTAAACACCATGTTAGCTCACTGTCCACTCTGTTAGATACATCTACATTGTTGGTCAACCTTGTAGTGGTAAAGTGGGAGACATAAGCTCATCTGTTGCTGCACAGTTTGTGTTGGTCCTCTAGTCCTTCATTTGTGGTCACATGACTCTGTTGGCTGGATAGTTTTAGTTGGTGCACTTTCCCTCCAGCAGTGACACTGAGGTGTTTAAAAACATCAGCAGCTCTGCTGTGTCTGATCAACACATACCAGCATAACACACTCTGACAAACCACCACGTCAGCATCACAGCAGTGCTGAGAATGATCAACCACCCAAATATTACCTGCTCTGTGGTGGTTGTGTGTTGGTACTGTTCATTGAAGAACAGGTGAAAGGAGGCTAACAAAGTGTACAGAGCAACAGATGGACTACAGTCTGTAAATGTAGAACTACAGGGAGCAAGTATATGGTCAGTGAATGTAGATACAAGGTATGTGTGAATTTATATTATTTATTTAATTATTTATTTTCATTTTTATTATTATTATTATTTTTTTTATGTACACAATTTTTCTCTGCAATGTGTTGGTAGCCGATTGACCCACCCATTTGTTGCCTCTCCCTATTACTTATAATGTCTCTGACTTTAGGAGGGTGCAGACTAATACAGGCCTCCTCCCATGCATGTGAAGTCAAGCTCCGCCTCTTTTCCAACTGCTGCAGCTACATCACCTCTGGGCAGCCAATGCGCTTGGAGGAAAGCGCAGGATCCCCAGGTCTAATGGATCAACTGGCAGATGCCTGAGCCAGCCAACATTACTTAGCAGTGATGGGGAGAGTGTGCCATCTTACTTGCCTGGAGAAAGCACAGACAGCTTTTTGCTGCTGATTGCAAGAAGCATGACCTGGATGTGAACTCACGATCCTCATATCATAGTGACAGTGCCTTAGTCCGTTGAGCCACTCGGGGCCCCTGTATATTACTTATAATATAAATAATCTATTATAGTAATATCAAATCATGTTAATTCAGTAAACTACATCATTCAGCTGATAATACACACACACACATAAGTTGCCACTAAAAATTCAGTGCTTCACATTTCATGTGTGAGCCCTGGGATGACCCGCTAGCTACGTATTAGCTTGTGCTAACCAGCTAATCACCAGCTGAAGTGGTTGCAGGGAGCTAACATATTAGCTATGTGCTAATAATTTAGACAAGAGTGTAATTACAGAAAGTGTACTATGTATTCAATTTTGAGAGAAATAACCTATATTTTAACATTTTAGCCCCTACTTAAAGAAGAGAGAGGTCTGAACTCATTAAGGACTTTCATGATTATATATTACTGCTGCATTAGATATAACTTAATACTATCAATGTTCTATTAGGTGGTGGATCATTATTTAGTCTTCTCGCCATTTAGTTATAGTATATGATATTGGAGCCTTAATTATTACATGAATGATTATATTGCTCTTGTGTTGAAGCACACCTGAGATATGGCTTTCTTGTGCATATTAATTATAACTCCTATTTCAGTACACTAATTGAAATATATTACTCATAACAGCTGCTGGACATATGTGGACACCCTCACTACACCCACCAGTTCAACCACTGGCAAACACAGTCACTACTCAAGCCCCAGACAGAAGCCTCTTGGTGACTATTTGTTTCTCTGAACAGCTAATGCAGCACGTGTTAAGGGCATGTTGAAGATGCTGGCGTGTTAAAGTTTACCGAGAGGCGGCAGGACTGCCCCACTGCCCTCTGGAATGCCCTCCTGATTGTGAGAAAATGTAATGAAGCAGCTCTATTCATTATACATCAGCAACATCATTTATTCATCTCCCCTCTCTGTCTGTAAACATGCCTACAGCCTCTGATCGACACTGCCACAACCCGTGCATGTGTGTGTGTGTGTCTATAGAAAGACTGTGTGTTTAAACCCTCAGTGCATTAAATGTCTTATGCTGTGCCTATATGTACTTGTTCAGATTTATCTATGGCATCCTCTTATATCAATGAATGAGGTTTACGTGGCTTTTGGTGAATTATTTTGACAGAAACAAATGGGATATTTTAGGTGACTGTTGAGTTCTAGTGTTTTTTGTTTTGTTTTGTTTTTTTGCAATGTGAGCCTCACAGCACAGCTAAACTAAGTGTAAGATTGTGTATATATCATTTCTGGGTGAACTATGCTTTAAATTGAGCACTTGTTAAACCTGTAATTGTACAAAATGATCAGTAGTACTAAGCAAAAACTTTATATTACTACTATTAGTCTAATACTGTATTACTTAACCTTAACTTCCATTTCATTGCTCCTCTTAATTAAAACTTAACTGTGTGCTGTAACATTTCTACAATTTATTTATCTTGTCTAATTTCTTTTATTCTTATGTTTTTGTCATTTTAATTTTAATCAGTTAAGTTACATTGGTTTTACTCATTTTGTGCTGTAATTCAGCTGCATTAATTCGATTACAGTATATTTCCTATGGGGCCCATCCTTGAACATTTGGTAGGTACTGACCACTGGTCACCACACTGCCAACAAACCACAATTCCTGCCATTTTGAAGATCACAAAATGTGTCAACTCTGATTCTTAAGCTTGCCCATTTTCCCTGCTTCCAAGACTGGCTTGCTGCCTAAAATACCCCACCACACAGCTGGTGCCATTTTAATCAATGATGTTCCCTTCACCTGTCAATGTTGTGGCTGATTGGTGTACTGCACATCATTGTATTTTTTAAGTTGAAACAGCAAATTGTTTTTATAGTGTAGATAAAGAGTAACATTATTAAAATCACTTGATGATCATCTGATAATTAAGATAAACTGATAATTAAGGCAGCACTAAATAAAACAAAATTAAACATTAACTAACAACATTTACATTTGGCAGATGCCTTTGCTATATGCACATGCAAACAATGTACAAGGACAGAAACAAAAGCTGCATGAAAAGCCTGTTTTAAATGCATGATGTATAACTAATATTGTTCTCTAAGTGACACATTTCTTATGAAGTCAGTAACTGTTGTTTAATTACAAGAATTGAAACTGCAGTGCTTTACATTACTTCATTACATTAATCACATTGACCACTGAAGTAGTCATTTAGTAGCTGGGTTAGGATTTCCAGATCTAAGATATTTTTCTCTATGTGAAGAATTTAGTTTTAGCAAATCTCCTCTGTCACACCTGCTGTAGACAAAAACATTTGAAAAACCCAATGAACATTGCTGCATGCAAGCAAATACTGCATAGCATGGAATTAACATACACTCCCAGCCTCATCAAAATAACCCAAATCAACCGGCAAACTTTAAGTTAAGTTACATTGACAGTAGTAGGCTACACTGTAAGTATGTGGTGTTGGTATATAATGGTATGTACAAGCACCAGAGTTAGTAGCACTATAGAGTGCAAAACTAAATTGGTTTAAGTTACTGTAACAAATTGTTTACCCCCAACACTCTAAGTAGCATAGCTGTGAACCTGGAATATATGTTGGTTCTGTTTGTCTGGGATGGCAGATGCAGTTCCTTTGCAAATAGCTTATGAAGTAGATGTTGAAACATTAATTTTTGTATTATATTCAGTGGTGGACAGGAACGGAGTACATTTACTTGAGTATTTTTACTTTATTTGAGTATTTATTTTTTGGTGAACTTATGACTTTCACTCCACTACATTTCAAAGACAAATATTGTACTTTCGACTCCAATACATTTCTAGGAAGCTTGCCGTTACTTGTTCCTTTTGGCTCAGCATAGCTTGGTAGTCCGCTGTTGCTGTTTTTCTTTACTGAAATGCGATTGGCCACACCCTATGCTCCTCACAAGAATGAAAACCAATCAGAGTCACCGCTCACACCTGGAATTTGGAATTATGCCATCATCCACGAGCTGAGCTCCTGCTTTCATTCAAACAGAAATCAGCAATGGAGACGGTTGGAGAAAGTCAGCCGCAGAAACCACCGCACCAATCTGTGCAGAGCTTTCACTGTTTTGTAAGCTTCTATGTGACGTATGGTAGTTCTTAGTTACCAGTGTTACTGTTTGTGAGGAGAAAAGTCTCTCCTCTTTTTTTTTTTTTTTGAAGTGGGGGGTGGGGGGGTGTTGGTAAATCTAAAAAAAGACAAAAAAAGTTGCTGAATATGCTGAAGTTTTACAGGTGGCGTAGACTTTTTGTTGCAGAGTGGTTCTACATGTCAATACATCATCAGGTGGTTTCAGAAAGTTACAAGGTTCTGTAAAAGCACTCAAAACAATACATCAATGTACTGATATTAGAAAATATAATTTGTACTTTTGAAAAATACATGAGTATTTTTAAATGCATGTACTTTTGTATACTTAAGTATTTTCAAAAGTAAGTACTTCAGTACTTTAACTTGAGTAAACTTTTGACTGAGCAACTTTTACTTGTAGTCGAGTAAGATTTGACCACAAGTATCAGTACTTTTACTTAAGTACTAGAGTTGAGTACTTTGTCCACCACTGGTTATGTTTGCATATATAGCTTGTCAGTTGACAGCAATGTACAGCTGGGGTGGTTTTTAGACTTGTTGGGATGAATAATTTTCATTTGGGTGTGTGATTAAACGTTATTTACCCATCAGCCACCTCAGAAATGTTCATCACAGTTTGCTACTGAGTCATGTCAAAAATGCATTTGAGTATTTAAGCAACAACACAGTGGCTCCAGTAAAGAAATCACAACAAGTGGACATAAAACAACAGGTCTAGCATAGGTCTACCAACAATCTATAACTTCAAATAAGAAAAATTTGGGACAGCATGGAAAATGCCAATAAAAATTCATTCATTACAGACAGTGTGAACCCAAGATATTTCGTGTTTTGTTTGGTTCACTTCCTTTAATTTGTTAATTTGAATCCATTCTTGCATTTCAGGCATACAACACATTTAAAAAAGTGGGGGTTGGAGTTTAGGGCTATTCATGAAATAGAACACAAAAAACTGGTGATGTCAACAAGTGATTATAATCATGATTTGATACAAAAGCAGTGTCAGGTGTACCAATGATGGGCACTTTGTAAACAAATGCATGAGAAAATGATTGAAATGTTTAAAAACAATGTTCTTTAAAGAAAGATTGGAAGACATTTACATATTTATTTTGCCATTGCATGATATCATTAAATAATTTAAGGAATCTGGAGGAATTTCAGAGGACAAGGGTATATACCTAACTTGAATACTGTGATCTCCAATCTCTGATCTTTTGGTGCCTACGGTTTTGACATCTCCCCAACAGAGATTATTAAATAAGAAATTGTAATGAGAAATCCTTACATTTGCCCAACTTGAGATGTTTAAATATAAAAGAATGGGAAAAAATATCACCTGAAACAATTTATTGTTTGGTATCCTCAGTGTCAAAATATCTTTTTATGTATTTTGAGAAGGAAAGGCAACAATCATAAAGTGATAAATGCTTTACTGTCCAATTTTTTTTTTGAATGTGTTGCAGGACTGGAATACATTAATGAATATATATTAAGACTAAATTAAGTTAACCATACAAAAAAAAAATTTCTTATTAGAGGCTGCACATACCTACCTGTATATGACCATTTGTGTAGAGACAGGTGAGGACAGCGATTCTAACCACATAACCTCACTTCATGTCATTAGCCCACCAAAGAAGAAACCTAATTATCTTAAATCAAATGGTGCACTTCGTGGCCAAAGCACTATGGCCTTCAATTACTGAACCTGAATCACTTGGGTCTTAACTGTTCCCCACAGCCCCCTCCTCCAGTAAACAGAGACTTCACTGATACAACATGCTTCATATTATTGTCAGTGCATTTTCTCTTAATGGCTTCAGAAGTGCTGATATCCACAATAAGGCAAACATTAATGCACCAGTGAGTGAAAGGAGTTCGGCATTGGATGGGATGTTACATGCATTACAAATATCGAGTCCTTGAGAGAAATAGACACTACTCAGATACAATAACATCTGGACAGTGCACTATTAAATTGACAGATAAAGAATAGATTTAGAGAAGTTTAGAGTCCTTGGTTAATGCTAATCTAGATACACATATAGGGAATGAATACATTTGCAGGTATCTACATCAATCCAACATAAATAATGGAATCAAAATATAGAATAATGAAATTTGAATATCTACAGAGGAAGCTGAAATGTTGCTTTTTGATGTCTCATGGGACTTATGGAGATTCTAAACTTCATTGAAACTACCATGAAAAAAGGAGACATTGGATACTTCTGGTCTAGATAACATTTTATAGTTATTCTCAGCATCAGAACTGAAAAGGCGTTTAGTGTTGGATGAGAAATTGTTGAGTTTGGATTGAAATTGTAGTAAACATGAGTGTTACTGTTTTGGGAAATCTGAGCACAACATGAGACTTTTATTCTCTGGTACAACTCAAGAGAAGACATTGGGATTACTGAGGGTTATTTCCCTCAAGAGAAATATTTGATCAGCAGGAGACTTAAGCTAGTCATGTGTGTTTCTATCTGATCTCACTCTTGTCTATGAGAAACTACAGAGATGTTAGAGAAGATCTGCTTTTTGATTTTTCTGTCATATTGGTCTGTATTTATTTTTATAGTTAATTGCAACTTAGGCCTCATTAAAATGATCTTGGACAAAACATCAGGACTACTATAAGGACCTTCATTATAGGATTATGGCTTAAAGCCTGATGATTGGGACTAATGATCTAGATTTTCTGGAAAAGTCCAGAATGGCTGTCCATCTGATAGTCTGGCTTCAGGAAAAAACAGAAAGTGAATCTAAAGTGCAACCACATAGTTCAACATAAAAAACTGAAACCATATCCAACCTCCCCCTCCCTATTTCATTATTCGTTTTGATTATACGATACCATTTTTTCTTGTTCCAAGTCCCTGATTAGAGCATACAAATCACTTAATCAATGTAAAAGTTCCAGCTCCATTCTGAGAGTAGAGATGGTGAAGTAATTGATAATCAGAGCAAGAAACAGACAAAAGTTCTAAACTGTTTTTCAATGAGTGTCAGTTATTATTCCTATTGACCTCAGTTCCTGACAGCAGAAAGAGGGATGGATGGATAGATAGTTAGACAGAGAGAGAGAGAGAGAGAGAGAGAGAGCTGAGAGTGCAAAGCTAGTGCCACATTGCCCTCTGGTATCTCCTTTAAGTGGAGGAGGCTTTTCCCTGTTTTCTCTCTTTACCTTGCTCATCATGAAAAATTCACGACTCCATTCCCAGCTAATTGTTAGCTACAAGACAGAGTGTGCTGCCTGGTGGAATTAAATTAACCCATTAGCCGGTGCCTCCATCAAAGCAAGAACCTACTGAGTGTATGAGCAGAATTTTAGATTTCATTTTTTTTCACGTTGCCTTCAAATGACCTGAATAAGAGAACGTTTGGAGAAAATCACTCAAATAATTAAGTCAAGGAAATCATTTTCATTAAAGAGGTGAACCTTTAAATGAGGTAAGAATATACTGGCTGTCAATTTGACAAGTGTGAAAAAATTATGCAAAGCCCTAAATAACTGAACAAAGAACAGCACTCCAACACATTTGTGATGAGCTTCCCTCCCATCACGTTCAATCACATCTGCACAAACTGGGTCATATTCAAACACAACGAACATGTCACTCCACTCTTATCATGGGAACTGAATTGATTCCAGTCTAAATTCATTGTCACTGATTATTAAGCAAGTCATCAGCAGCAACATCCCCAAGCGGAGAGAAGAGAACACGGATGGTCGAGGTTGCATTAATTGGCAGCTCGGTGCTCAGTACTGTCACAGCCTGTGAGAAGAAACATACTCGCTGAGAGCACAGATCCCTCATGTCACAGCTGAGGTCAATGATGATATATTGACAGGCAGAAATGCTCTACTTAGTCCCCACTTTAGGCAGCATGACAAGGGAACATGGTGATGGTTTCAAGTGGCGGACACATGAGCAGAGAGAATGAGATCTGATGAAGGCACGCAGGGAAACAGACCTCATCAAATGGCTGAGGACTCTAGAAAGCGTACTGTATTGTACTCTGTATTAGAGCTCCAGCAGTTAGTTGACGAGATATTTAATTAAACTACTATCAAATGGTTTACATAGGACCAAAAACAACAGTGGTGCTGTTTCTTATATAGATTCAGTTTATTCACCATATAAAGAACACATTAAGTATGCAAATGGTTCTCATGTTTTCATGGCCCTACACATAACAACTGCCTTTACTAAAGAATCCTTTACTATCTACAAGTAAAGTGTTTCATTCCAAACTACTGTACATCATTTGTAACAATTTTGGATATAATGAGCTTCTGAAATGAATAACAGCTAAAGCTTTTTGTTTATTTTCTCTAATAAAGGAATATTTACTATCTATCTATCTATCTATCTATCTATCTATCTATCTATCTATCTATCTATCTATCTATCTATATATTAATCCTTTAACAACAAGTGAATATCTTACTTAAAAACAGTCATGAAAGTGGTCTATAATGCCTTTTGGAAAATCTTATATTATGAACATGTCAGTGTTGTTATGCTGTTTAAAGCACTCTATAAAGCTCCATAATGCAAGTAATAATTAATTTATACAAACGCTGTTGAAAGGTTGGGATATTTTCCAGAAATGCAATAAAAACTGAAATCTGTAATTTGTTCGTTCACTTGAACTTTTACTTTACTGATAAAATAACAAAGAAAACATTTTCAACAATTAACTTAATTCTGTTTATTAAATGTTAAGGAGCTTTGATGAAAGATTTAATCGTTGCAATCAAAGTTGGGTCGTGAGTGCATACATAGGAATTTGACTTCCACATTTGTGTAGTGAACCACACACACTAATGAACACAGTGGGCATAGAGCACATGCATGTTGCCAAAGCAGTGGGCAGTCCTATTCATGGCACACAGGGAGCAGTTGGGGGTTAGGTACCTTGCTCACGCTATGGAATCAAATTGGCAAACCTTCCAGTCACAAGACTGCATTCCTAACCACCAGACCATGACTGCCCCAATAGAATTGTCAATATAATAATCAATTGTAGAAATATTAATTAGTTGCAGCCATATTGTACATTATAGCATAATGTTATAAAACTCTACTAACATTCTGTAGAACAGTGGTTTATCCATCCAGTCATCCATTGTCTTCCGTTTAATCCTAGTAATGTGAGTCATGGTGAGTCCCCTACCCCTTTATTGAGCATAAGGCAGGGCGTTACAGTATCTTAGCTAAACCTGGGAAAGAGCTACAGAAGCAATATTACAGCAAAACAATTTACAGCAGTCAAGTTTCTTGGGATTTATTGATGAACGTCCACAGATAATAAGTGGTGTTCAAAATGTAACATGTACAACTAAAAGTGAAGAAAAGACTTCAGGAAGGAATAGTTTCTGAAGGGGGGCATTAAATGTGTCACAGATCTGTCTTATCACATGGGGAAGGAAAGACAGGGCCACTGGAGACTGGCTTCTGGCTCCTCCTGTGCTGGGCTCAGAACCAGAACAGAGCCCTGGTCTAGTGACCCGTTTCGTGGGAGTCCAGGGGAATCCACATCTGACAAAAGAAACCGCCGCATTCCGCTACTAATTAAGACCCAACCTCATTAGGCCTCCATTCTCAAACGTATTTCACTGACTCCAAAATGTCTCCCTACTGTTTGCTCTCCCTCTCCGCTTTATGACTTCAACTCTGTTGTGGTGAGTGGGTAAAGTGGTTAAATCTGATAAATGAGGCAATCTTTAAATATTAATTATGCATTAATTACATTCATAAGACAAAACAAACTCCCGGTTAAAGATTCATGAGGAACCAGCTTGGTTTACTTCCTATTCTTTTGTCCAATGCAATTGCAGTGAGGAACTGAAGGGAGGGATTTTTGTTTTCGTGCAAAACAGAAGAAAACACAGCTATTGCATTCCCTCACCTAAGGATTAATTTGCCAGAAAAAGAAGGAATTTAGAGGAAGAAATGCAAAAAGTCACAGAGATGGAAAGATGACAGGGGAATGATATCTCTAAGCTTCTCTGACCTATGACCCCTCTTTCCTTGCTGCTCATCTTAGATTACAGCACATGTGGGACACGATGACCCCATAACGTTCTGCTGACCTTGAGTACTGCCGGCCTTATTTTTGCTATTGAATCTCAGTTGTTCCTGTTTAGACATAGTAAACACTCTAGGAGTGTTGTTTGTATGGCTTATTTAGTAAAACTTTTTCACCAAGCTCAATGCCACTCGAGCATCCCATCATCTCTTGTCATCTCTAAGACCACACACATTCTTTAACTGCTGACCAGAGCACTTTCTGAGTAAGAGAAAACCAAAAAACAAACACAACAAACACAACAGAAACCTAACACCTCTTCCTGTAACCTTCCCCTCCACCCCTCACCCCTAAGCTCTGCCTCGCTCTCTCTCCTGAGTTCAACCTACCTCCCTGCTCTAATAAATATTTCACAGGTGGAAAGTTTAGTAAACAGAGGCGTAGAGGGTCTGTAGTTGCCGAAGAGATGGATCGCCTGGGGAGCAGGTGAGAGGTGTGCTGGGATCATCCCATTTGGCAGGTGTAGCTTCTAGGGAATGTCACTGAGTCAAACCCAGTCTATTCCCTAATAAAAAAAAATATGTCAATCAGCTTCTCACCACAGCATAGTAATTCAGCAGTAGTAATTTCTGTCCAGTGCTATTTTGGACAAGAGTGTCTTTGTTATTGTCACCCAGTTGTATCTCTGAAATGGTAATAAGCTTCTAAACAAACTTTTTCATTGGTCCATTCATCATTAAATGTGCACATGGCTCATACGCTTCTAATACGATAATGACAACATGGTGACTCAAAGACCCTTTTCAGCACCGATGGGGCGGTGTTGCTGAGTGATAAAATGAAATGGAGGACGCACTGCAGGCCTGTGTTATAGACCATCCATCTTCTGTTTGAAGGGATGATCAAAGGCCCAGGGCCTAATGAGAGCAAATCATCTGAGTTACACTGCAGCTGCTGTTTCGTTTGCTTTCAAAGCAGAAACTTCTGGAACTCTTCACACCAGAACTACTGTAATGGTGGTAATATTTTCATTTTTGTATCACATTGTATGGGTTTGTCCTGTCTTCTGATTCACATTGTAGTCATATGTCAAACAGTCACAACCAACACTATTCCAATTTCAATCATCTCACATATATTACTGCAGTCATGAGTGTGATGCATTACCCATTTCATGTTATATGGAGTATGTTACAATATGTATTATGTCCCACTGTTATCAAGCAAATTGTGTTTAATTAAAACATCTTAATGAACCACTAAAATTTCCTGAATGTTTATTGAATATGAGGTACAGTTTAATCAAAACGTTTCCACTAGTAAATAACCTTTATATTATGTACACTTTAAACAGTTCTTCTTATTTACAAAGATGCTTATATACCAATTTTCATGAATAAAAAACATTTCCTTATTGTTCAGTTTTGGTCATGGGAATGTTATTCTTGGAACATTGAATGTGACTAAATTTTTCCAGCTGTCTTAAAAGTTAAAGTTAAAACTCAAACATTAAAAGCAAATTTGTGCAATTCAATAAGTAGAATATCATGAAAAAGTTTGTCTTAAAAAATGTGAACTGTCATATTTTGTATTCATTACATATAAAGTGACATTTCAAGCTTTTATTTAAATTTAATGTTGATATTGTTTTACTATATATATATATATATATATATATATATATATATGTTGATATAATTTACTCAAAGTTGAATTTGGGATTCTGGATCATCATGTCATATTGGTCAGCATTAAAATTAACAAAAAGGCTTATAATATGCCAATTTATGTGTAGTGAATATAAAATACAACCGTTGATTTAAATTATAAACAACAGTTAACTTTTAATTATAATTATTTTGTGTTGTATGTAACCTCACATATAAACTTTTACAAGGAACTTTAACCAAAATATTAGTTTGATTTTAACATTAGTTGAAACATTAGCTGAAGTTCTGAGATGCTCCCTGTTAAACGAGAGATTCTGTAAAAAGCCATCAATGAAAGATTCTTTGGGGAATCAAAGTGGTTCTTCTGTGGCATCGCTCTGAACTTTTAATTGTAGGTGATGGTGAGAGAATGAGGGAAAGGGGCAGAGTCAGACTGTATGTGTGTATATATGTGTGTGTTATCAGGCTTGTGATGGGGGGGTGGAGGGTGCAAGCATGGTGACAGCAGTGAGATCCGTGCTGAAACACTAGCCGACCCCGGCGGGCCAGCCACACAGGCTGCGAGTGGGCCCTAGCTCTGGGGAGGATAATTGGAGCAGCGCAGGCAACATATGGCCAAGCAGGGGAGCCTGCTGCTGCAGCAGCTGTGGACTGGTGCTGGAGATCAGAAGCACATTAAAGAGACTGTCCCCCCCACCCAACTCACTCACTCCCTTAGTCTACCCTCCCTCACTCTGTACTCCTCCTCCTGCTCCCATCCTCTCTCTCTGCAAACACTTATTTAAATGACAGCTCTTAACTGACCCCCCACCCTCCCTCCACCATCCCCGCTCGCATGCCCCCAGGCAGCTCTTAATGCGGAGGTAGAGAGACAGACAGACAGAGAGAGAGAGAGAGAGAGAGAGAGAGAGAGAGCCAAAAACCTCTCTTTTTCTCTCTCTCTCTCACTTTTTCCCATCTTGCTAAGATGTAATGAGAGTGAAAGTGATGGTTTGTTATTTTTCATCTTCTCTCTCAGTACCTTTCTCTGTCTTCTCCTGTCTCCACAACTACATCACGCCAAACAGAAAAGCTGATGTGAAATATATGAGGCTTCCTGTGAAACCACAAACACATCAGACTGGCAAGGGAGCTCAAAAAAGAAGAGCAGTGACATCACTTACATACACACACATCCTTGCACTCACTGGAGGCTTATTTTAAATGAGATTGGTCCAAAGCAACAGAGCCATGGGGCACAAAAATAGCCCCATTCTGTGCAGGTAAGACTAAAGAAAAGGAAACAAATAGAAAAAAAAGAATAATGACTTGGACTGGTACCATGCTAGACCAAGCTTCTATTTGTGTTCTTCTGCTTAATATCTCGATGTACATAGACAAATGTTTGAACACAACTGCAAGCAAGATTTAACTGAAATATTCATACATCTTCCTCTGGGAGAGCCACGGTTTATTTTCCACAGAGCTGTGTAGAGAGTGAGGAAATGATTAAAGAGAGTGAGGTCATTCATATAAAGCCTCTGACATCACAGAAATAAAGACTTAGATGAATGTCAGCACTGATGCAGTAAAGAAGGCTTTTACTTCTTTTGTAAAGTTAACATTTTGGAGATACAATGTTTTGTTTCCACAGCATCAACACTAATATATGTCCAAAAATTTGGAAATTGTGAAAAAGTTCACAATTTAATTCAAAAAGGTAAACTGCCATATTCTGTATTTATTGCACATAAAGTAACATATTTTAAGCTATTTGTCCTTTTAATGAATAGTAATTAATTCAAATTCAGAATGAAATATTCTAATAACTTGAGATTTTGAATTTCTGATTTTTATGAGCTATAAACCAAACTATGAAATGTTTTTCCACAAAGAAATTAATATAAAATATTAAAGTTTACCTTTTTGAATTCAACTGTGAAGTTTTCCAATATATTTAGATTTTTTAATGTGACACTGTATATTTGGGATGGTAATAGTCAGTGACCTCACACCTTCTGAAATGTATGATATAAAATACATGTTAAATAAATAAATAAATATGAAAATTATGCCATTGTATGACTTACAAGTTTGATATGGCTTATCTGCAATATTTCAAATAAAGGAACCATTCAGTGAATTTTCCACATAATATAATTGCAATTTAATTACAGATTTTTCTTAGACCTATAGATCCAGGTCTTGAAACATTTGGGAAACTTTATTTCATAATGTTTCTTAACAAAATATGGCACAAATTTCTTACAGACTGTGGATAAGAAATTGATTCTAATTCCATGTCAAATGAATCCCCACTTTATAAAATGTCAAATAATTGTCTATAGATGAAAAAGAAATTGCTTCTGCCTGTAAAAGTCTTTTGCCTGATGTTAATCTGCTAACTCTTTTATATGACAAGACTGAAAAACTTCTTTAAACATTGCTTGGTTCAACACTTGGTCTGTGAGTACCGTGCAGGAATTTATAGAGTTGCTGAGCAGAGACTCAATGCTTCCTCCAAGTCCCCTAAGCATTACTATGTCCTGCATGGCATATCTATTGTCTCAACATGAAGTATTAATCATGTTTTAGGAAGGGAAAATGATGGAACTCAACTGCAGACAAGCCTCCCTCACCTTCCTTGAGCCACAGAAATAAAAGGTCCTAAAAAAGAACCCAAAAATACAGAAATCAAAAGAGAACGGGACTGCAATTGTTCCGGTGGATGTAAGTAGAGGGAAAAAAGAACAAAATCTGATATTTGAATAATTGATAATGAGGTGATGTTTAATAATTCACATGAACAAATCAGGGAATGTGGTAAGTTATTAATCTTTTAACTGCACACCTTGGTCAGACAGGCTAAAGCTTTCTGTGAACAGACTGTGGTGCATTGGCCCAGGCCCAAGGTTCAAGAGTTTTGGGGAAAGTAGACCCCCATATTCTTTAGCCCTGTATGTGCTGACAGCTCAACTACAGTCAGCCACAAGTACTTGCATGGTCTACTTAGCATATCAAGTCATCTTAGAAAAAGGAACTAAAAAGTCTTCAGAAGGGGTGGAGATGGTTGTATGTTTGATACTCTTATATGCAAATGATGGTAATCGTCAACTGAAACATTCAAATGATGTCTAAATTCATATCTGTCAGTGGGGGCTTTATCAGATTGTGTTGTCATGAATAAATAACAAAGACGACTGAGATCTTCACAACAAAAAGAGGTGTTTTATTTTACGTGTCAGATTCACTGAAGGAGGGCACTTGTGATCATTTTTGATGTGCTTTTCCAACCATAAATACCCCTTTATACAACCCAAGCCCTCAAAGACATACGATGCATTATTACTCATCTCTTAAGTATACACCTGAAAAGAAATGCAAGAGAACTCAAATTACAGTAGAAACCCACAACATGGTTTAAGATCAGAATGACAGCTCCAAAGACAGTGTTGCCAAAGTCACATGTGATGTGTTACAGTGTAAGGTAACAAAGGCCTCTTCTGTTGCAGCTGATTGAGCAGGAGGTGCATCTGCTCCATGCAGAACCCCTCTCCAACGCCAGGATCAGATGAACAGATGAGAAAGAGGAATGAAAGAAGAGCTGGGCACCTGCGGGACCCCGCCCTCTGCTCCCACTTTCCCCCTGTCTGCAGAGCTTTGCCCGTTGCCAAGCATCAGCCATGGCGTTGCCAGGCAAGCCCTGCATTATTAATGGTGCTGCGTCGAGTGTTTTCTGTCCCCCCCACCACATTCAGCCTCAGTGTTCAAGGTGGACAGTGCTCCGCCAAGCACACCAGCACACATATATCTTCCTAACTTATGTTATTGAAGCATCTAACCTAACTTCTTCTTTGAGAAGTGCTAGTATAGCCTAGCTTTAAGACTTCATCCCAACTGGAAGATATCCCAAGCTGACTCACCTGTGCATCAGAGCAGCTGGCCTTGGAGTGTTGGTACCAGCACTGCTTCTCCTGTACAGAGGCCCCATCTCTCAGATCCAGAAAGCTTGTCTTAAGTGGGTGCTGATGGATAGGACCTGAGATTTGATCCAAAACCTCTAACTCCACATCCAAAATCTCTTGTGATCATGAAACTATAAGAAAAATGAACACTGGAGCATGAGTTTTGTCCAAATGGAATATGTGCAAACTCCACCAGCCCTTGGAGAGATTCAGGAGCAATCATCCCTGCATATCTAAGTTGATATCCAGGTATAACATCCTAAGGCCTAGAGAGAGGCTTGGAGAAAGCTGGCAAGAGCGAGCCACTGCTTTGAAAGCCAGACGGGAGTGTGTGCAAGGGGAAGAGAGTGGCTGGAAGTTTATATGTGTTCTCCCTGAACCAGGGGACTGAATAAATAATACAATAGATATTCCTCTGATGAAGTCTCGCCGCGGCATTCATAATTATTTCATTGTTGCTGTAATGAGAGCGGCGTCCCGCTGCACCATGCACCGTCAGGTACGAGTGCTGTGCCTCCAGGCGGACTACCACTGCACCTACACCAATAGTCAAGACCACTAAGCTGCCCATGATCATCCATTCCAGCGTCAATACAGATTTTACAAACAAGAAAGTAGGACGAGTGCCGATACCTCAAATCATATGATGCTCTCTATCAACGTACCTGATGCCTTTTTTGTTCAAGCTGACTTGGAGATTGGATCAAAGATATTAAGTAAGCCAAGAGTCATGTGATTGTAAAGACACATTTATAAAGGAACATTTATAGGAACTTGTCACAGTGCATATCAGTTCATATATCTCCTAAGAATAAAATTATGAGCCAAAAACTAGATTTCTGGATCCTGATATTTAAAATTCCAGCTTTCACTGCAATGACATATTGTTACAATCAGTGAATTAAACACATTGGAAAAGGTGTCTCCACCTTTAACGCTGAAAAAACTGCTCCTAGTAGTCATTATACTCATTCTATTATTATACACCATAATTCATTCCCATACTTGTTATACACTGTTGATATTACAGTACCATGTACATAGTTTGATCCTATTTTACTTTCATTTGTGTGTTGCTTGTGTATTGTATTTTATGTAAATAGGTAGACTGTGTGTATTACTTGTCCTTGTATAGGCTGTGTATACTATAAATATACATTAAGAGATTCACCAATTTGCTAATATGATTTTTCACACAATGGAATTTGACCTCCGCATTTAACCCATTCATGCAATGAAACACACACACACACACTAGTGAACACACTAGGCTGTGAGAATTTGTGCCCAAAGCGGTGGGCAGCGCTTATCCACTTGTGCCCAGGAAGCAGTTAGGGAGTTAGGTGCCTTGCTCAAGGGCACTTCAGTCATGTCTTGTCTAGGGATCAAACCAGCGACCTTCAGGTCACAAGACCAGATCCTTACCACTAGGCCATGGCTGCCCCCCATTTCCTGCATTTTCTATATAATACTAGAGATACACCAATAGCTAGAACCAAATACCTTGTATACTGAGTGAAGCATAACACAGACATGGCAACACATTCTTCATGATGATCTAGTGGCACTGTGGTTTAGTGCACGTTTAGGCACGTTCAGTTCTCAGCACTGAAGTCTCAAGCTCAAATCTCCATCTAGGTAGACCTTCCATGTTCTCCTTAGGAAGTAGAAAAAGAAGGAAAGGAGGAAGAGGTTGTCTGCTCTCCATTAATTTCCTTTGGGGCACATTTATGGCCTATCAAAGCAGTACCCGGAGTTCCTCAAAGCTCTGGTCAGACGAGACATGGGAGGAACAGCCCAAAGCTGTGAGGAGCGGGTGTTTTCTGTATGCTAATCCTGTTAGCATTGTTAAGAGGAGGCCATGGAGCACAATGGCACCCCGTCTTGCACCAGCTGGGTTCCAGAGTGCTCCCCCCATGGGCCCCCCCATCTCAGAGCAACCCCCAATCCCCAGAGGCCCCAAAAATGTAGCTCTCACTGTCTATATCCATGCTGCGTTGCACAGTTGACCACCTGCAGGGACCTTCACTGCCATTGCCTCTGGTCTTAGAAGACAGTATAAGAGCACCATCAGAATCAAATGTTCATGTTACCAGATGCACACTGTGTGGTAGGAAAGCCTGTAAATTGGATGGTAGGAAAAACTATGACATCAGATTTAAAGGTCTTAGGAAGACCAAATTTTGGGAACAGATGTTAATTTGTCCAAACAATACCAGGAATTTGGTGGAAAAGTGACCACATGAACCGAAATCTAAGAATTTAGAGACCAAGAGGATAATCATACTGTATCTTCTGGGTCAAAGTGGAAAGTCAAATGTTCTGCAATGGTCTGAGAGTTCAATTTGATTTCTCTGTGCTGGTCACCATGGCAAGACTCAAAGCATTCATAAGCACATATGTATTATTTTACCCTTTTCCATCACACTCTCCGTTTTCCTTCAATCTCAGGCTCATTATCTACATCACTTCAAGAGGTCTGCACAACCCCTCTCACACACACACATTCTGCTACAGTCAACACCAAACAAACCAATAATTAACACATCAGTACTTTGAAGCGGCTAGGGCACAAAGCTTGGCCAATCAAAACAGCTAGTGAAACAACAATCCTTCATTAAAAAATGTGAACATGAGTGAGATCAACAGACGAGCGGGGCAAGAAAGGATTGGGGTGCACATTGAGGCAGTGGGTGAAGAAGAGGGGCGGCCCACAACCTCTAATTAGAAAGATAAACCCACAATGAAGATAATCAATGGGAGAGCATCACTTGGAATTTCAGCCTGTATGCTGAACGCCCTGCATAAACATATTTGGCCTCCAGCTAAGCCATTAATATTTCAATAAATAAAGAAGAAAGGAGATCCAAGACAAATGTTTGAGCTTTTGGTCCTCTGCATTTCTTCTTTTGGCTTCTAAACAAATGCCTGCCAGTTATCAATGTGTCATACAGCACATCTGTCTCAATATGTCGTCCCTGTGCTATAGAGAACTGTGGGGAATACAGATGAAACAGAGCTGCACAATCCTCTATAGTTTTGGAAAAAGGAAAAAAACAATAAAAAGGCCAATTCCTTTCTTTGCACTGTTCTGAAGCACTGGAGACTGAAATAAAACTGAAATTTACATATCATTAATGTGCCTCTGTTCACTGGTATATTTACATCATTTTGTTTGTTTATTTGTTTTTTCCTTTGTTTACTCATCTATATTCTTGTACAGCAAAAAAAAGTGGATATCAAGTGTGATTACATGCAAATTTACAAAATGTGAGAATTACATATTCAAAATTACAAATGATTTCATACACGTCAGGTTACTTCTATTGTGGTGTTTTTGTCTTCAGGGGTTTGATGCTAAGAAAAAGTGCTAAATGACATCAAATATCATCAAGTACACACAAGTCTTTGACAAGTGTCATTTGTCCAGTATCCCAGGTACACCAAAAGATATGAATGAATAAAGTTGTCCATTTATTATAATCATCTAGCTGTAGATAACCTGGTTAAAAACATTTTACAAGATGTCAAAATACACATTTTTTAAATGTTACGTTTCCATATATATATATATATATATATATATATATAAACACACATACTCAGGTGACCAAAACTAAAAATGTCATGAAATTTTAAAATTCTGCTCAAATCATCCTCACCACTACCATGGTCCCTCCATCTGGCTCATTAGGATCTTTGCCTGACTACAAGGTCCAGATTGTGGGCCATGGCTGCAGGGGTCTTAGGTGGGGGGTCTTAAGGCCCAGCACCCTGCCTGCTCTGGAACAAGTAAACAGGCCTGTACTTTAAAGCTTTTACACGTCAGTTCGGGAGTAGACACACTTTATGTTCAACTGCTGTAAGGCTCTCTTGCATAATTCATAAGCACTCAGTTAATCTATTGATCTGTGCTTTTTCAGAGTTAGTGTGGCCAATCCTGCCTGGATGGGAAATGGCAGGTAAACCTGGGGCAGAAGAGAGTGAAAAAAGGAAAAATTAAATAAATAAAAAAAGAGAAGAGTAAAGAAGAAAAAAAGAACAAGGTGTGTGACACTGCAAAATGAGGAGGAACATTAGATTCAAGAGTTTCCTCTGTTGCAATTTAATTGCGAAGGCAAACATAGACCAAATCATTCATAGACCATAGTGATGCACACTTAGGTCAAAACCTGAAACTTTGGAAACTTCAAAAATTAGGAAATTAAAATAACTGACAATCTTTAGGATAAATTCCCCAAGAATACAATCGCTCTTTTGGGTGTTGTGTAGTTTGAAAAACATTGCCTTTCATATATATGTATGAATATAGTATAGTATATATATATATAAATATATATATATATATATATATATATATATATATATATATATATATATATATATATATATATATATATACATAGTAAGAAAAGGTTGTCGCTGGGTTACAGTAGAGTACCTTTCTTTGTTGGACCCATGGTTTTAAAGGTATATAATAGTTTTAAGGAACAGAATAGTTAACGTACCATTCTGTACCCAAAGAGACTAAAATGTACCTTTGAGTTCAAATCAGTATTTATATTGTACCTGTTTTTTAATGAGTATATACCCAGTTTTTCAAGTTTTTATTGAAATGATTCAGTTTAATGCCTCATTCCATTCTGAAAGGAAAGCATAGGGGTTAAATAAGAGCTCGTGGAATAAATTTATAGACCTATAATATATATAATATATCCAACCTTTGGACTCATCACTGTTGCTACATTTGGCAGATATAATAGCTGAACACACTCATGACATTCTTTCTACAACAGACATCAAATATTCTTCAGACAGTTCTTCACAAATCTGCTGCAGAAGTTCACATAAATGTT
>BRDA01091483.1:0-38917 GCA_036984385.1 Crenuchus spilurus
TAAGGGATATAAGTTCTAGGTTATAAGTGGTCTACTGGGAGCAGTGTTGGTTGTAATGTCTAACCACAGCAGGATGGAAGGACCTGTGATAACTTTCCTTCACACACTTTGGGTGAAGCAGCCGGTCACTGAAGGAGCTGCTCAGTGCTGTGGGGTGAGAGACATTCTCCCTCCTCCTTTCTCTCACCACCTGCACCTGGTCTCAGGGACATCTCAGGACAGAGCAGTCCCTCCAAATCAGTTTGTCTAATCTTCTCCTGTCTGTGTCTATGACCACTCCATAAAAGATGGCTGATGCCACTACTGTATCATAAAAGGTCCTGAGGAGTAGGAGTGGTCCCTGCACTCTGAATGACACCAGCTTCCTGAGAAAGTACAGTCTGCTCTGTCCTCCTCTGTAAAGTGCAGCAGTGTTATCTGACCAGCTGTTCAGGTGAACACACAGGTACTTATAAGAGGTCATCCTCTCAATGTCTCTTCACTGGATGTTCAATGGTGTTCATTTTGAAGGGGACTGTGCATGACTGCAGAAATTCACCACCAGTTCTTTGGTCTTCATCACGTTGATCTGGAGGTGATTCTGCAGACACCGGTTCACAAAAGTAGGATAGGTCCTACAAAAAGTATTTGTAGTGGCTCCAGTTACTTCAGAAAGAGACAATAGAGGACAATCAGATTGTACTTTAAGCTATGAGAGAGCTTTTATTGTCATTGTACATGGTACAACAAAATTCTGAGTATGACTGTACATTTAAACAGAAAACTGTTGAGGTAATACAGGGGCAAACTAAAGTGATATGGAGTAGATTGTTGTCAGTTACCTGTGATTGCATTGTTATACTTGCTTCTGTACGTTACCTTCAATTTGTCTGATTGGCTTGGGAAAGTACATGCTTCATCACAAGTCCCTGTTAATTAAGCCAACAAAACAACATCTATTTGACTTTGAGCTGAATGTGTGTATCCTTTACAACAATACATTAAAATGCCAATAAAAACATCTGATGATTATTTTGGTAATGTAAAAACGACCCTTCCAGGTAAAAATGGTTTTGTCAACAAGTTCAGCATATGATGTCATGTCAACATGGCTGCCCACACAGTAATTACCCAGCTAACAATTTTTAATTAGTAATAGATTTTCTGAATGTTTCTAGAACATTTTTATTTAATTGTTTTATGTTCCAATAACGCTGCTGCAACATAGTGAGGACCTGGCCTAGAATACACTAAAATACTGATCACACATAGAGATAAACTCCTGTTAAAACCACTCTAAAACATGACGTGTACCACAAACAATACATAAACAGCTTATTTACAAGAGATAAATTATGTGAAGCAAAGATAAGCCAACTTACATGCACTGAACGTCTACTACTTCCAATTAACTACAGACTCCTCCCTCTGTCCCGCTCAAATGAGCTGACGTCAAGATATTCAAAACCAATCGATAGCATTCTGATGACATCACGGAATTGCGGTGGCGCCATATTGTTAGGTCCCTTCACGGAGGCACATCGGGAGGTTTATTATGAGAATATCTTATCTTTCAATGTTTTTTTGCCTTTAAAACCGTTGCTGAACGTTTTAATAACATTCTCTTTTAGCTGGGTAAGAATCTCTGCTCTACTTTTAAATTAAATTAGCTGGTCCATCCCCAGAAAATTTTGAATGAAGTAGAAGCCTTTTCCTGCATTAACAGGTTGTTAAACATCTACTTTTACCTACAAAAAAAAAGAATTGGTGATCATCCCCGCCCGACCCTCTAAAAAGCACCCAACCTTTTTTTTTTTTTTTTTTTTACACAAAAAAAACACGCCAAACACCCTAGTCTGACCTAGAATCCAAGCGGGGGATTTTCCCCTGACGAGAAATTTCGCTGCATCCGCGCTTCCAGTGCTAGATGCATTTTACCAGGAATACAGCGACGGGAAGCATGATGGTGACCCCATTTCCCTTACCCATGTTTTCCCATTTCCCCTACCCATGTGAAGTGCCCTTGAGCAAGGCACCTAAGCCCCAACTGCTCCCTGGGTGCCATGTATGTCCACTGCTTCAGCCACATGTTCTCACAGCCTAGTGTGTTCACTAGTGTGTTTCACTGCACAGATGAGTTAAATGTGGAGGTCAAATTCCGTTGTGTGCAATCCTGACATAAGTTGAATCTGATCCAGTTTTAGACTCCATACATCCACTGAGGAACAAAAAGACGATAGACACTGTGATGTGCAAAAGTAAGAGACCACGCTTTTATTTACTGAATTTCTCATTAAACAGTCATTATGTTTGTCCACCATAATCTTTAAATCCTTCCAGTCTTAAAACTGTTACAACTGCATCCTTCATACAAGCTGTTCCCAAAGCCTTCACTGACATTATGGTCTACTTCAAAGAGACACATTCACATAATGACTACCCACAGAAAAGAATGGAAGGAAGGTAAAGAGTTGAGACACTGAAGTCAGAAAACACTTCCAATAATATTTCGTTTTTGGTGCTTCAGTATAATTATTTTAATTAATTTTTTTTCCAATTTTCTCCCTTTCCCGATGTGGTAGTACCCAATTACCCCAATCCATTAGGACTCTCCCCATCACTTTGCACTGTCCCTGACTCTAGGAGGGTGAAGACATGCACACGCCTCCTCCGCTGTGTGTGATACAGCCACCACCTCTTTTCGAACTACTGCTGATACATGGAGGAAAGCGCAGGATTCCCAGCTCCGAATGGACCAATCAGTAGACGCCTGAGCCAGCAGACATTGCAATGTGAGAGTGATGGGGAGAGAGAGCATCATCTACCTGCCCAGAGAGAGCACTGCCAAGTTTTGCTCTCTTGGCCCCCAGCTGTTGATGGCAAACAGCATGACTGGGATTCGAACTCGCGATCCTCTGCTCATAGTGTCAGCATCTTATCCTGCTGAGCCACTCAGAGGCCCGCAGTATAATTTTCTGTTAAATATGTTTTATTAACATGTGTAAGAGTGGTATCTCATGCTTGGAGAATATATGAATGTATGTAGACACTGATCAGCCACAACATTAACACTACTCTTTGCATCTACACTCATTGTCCATTTTATCACTTTATTAGCCTCCTTTCAGCCTGTCTTTCAGTGGTCAGGACCTACACAGAGCAGGTATTATTCTGAGCACTGCAGTGACATTGACGTGGTGGTGGTGTGTTGTGTGGTTCGAGTGTGTCATAGACACAGCAGAGTTGCAGGAGTATATCAGTGTCATTGCTGGAGTGAGAACAGTCCACCAACCGTCAGTATGCAGGCAACAGTGTCCTGTGAGCACTACTGAAGGACTAGATGACCAACACAAACTGTGCAGCAACAGATGAGCTACTGTCTGACTTTACATTTGCAAGGTAGGTGTGAACAAAATGCAAAGTGAAAATAAGGTCTGTATCAGTGAATAAAGGTAATTTTTTATTTGTGTGTCAGGAAAAAAATCCAAACCACATTTCCCAGCATCCCTAAAGGTAGGAACAATAGACATAATCAGTGAAATTTGATAGTGGTATGATCTTGGGATTTGTAGCTCATAACAGTCACAAACAGGGACCTGTTAATATTCCACATGTGGAGAGGAAAAATGATGAATACAATACCCGCAATAACATTTGGTAGTATACCATCACTGCAGAGAGAGGTTAGACTACCAATGCCCGTTAAATCTCTTAACGTGTTTACAGAGTTACATAGAAAAATAGCACTGTCAAAAGTTTTTTTTTTTTTTTTTTTTTTTTTTTTTTTTTTTGATTTTAAGCTTCTACAAACAGTTTGAATGTAACAAAAATGTTCTCCTTTGACATGTGGCCCTTGGCAGCGAAAGCAGCACCAAGTCAGTGATGGCAAGCAGGAGTAGTTCAAATCCCTTCAGGAGAAGAAACAACAGTTGCTCAATTCTTGTATGTTTGTATCAGCTTATATAAACTCATACATACAAGGACAAGACAACAGCCCCCACAATGCACTTGGGGCCATTTACAGTCTTGGTGGATGGTGCCAACGAGGAGTTATTCTAGATGGCATGATGACTACAAAGGTAAGAGCAGTGCATTTTCTTTGAAAGGTTGTTGCAAGAAAATGCTGAAAACAGAAGAATAGTAATCATAATATCATCAACAATGATTATACTAGCAATAATAAGAGGAACAAGAGAATGAGGGGGGAAAGGAAATACATAGAAATTTGTATATGTAAAATCAACAAAGGTGTTGTATATGTATGTCCAGCACTTTTTAAAAAATCTTTCCCAAGATAAGTTGGTAGTGTACTATGGGTTTCCATGGAGAATCCCTGAATTATATACATCCAGGACAAAATCAGCCATTAGGTATATTTGATGAGCTTCAAGATATTTGCAATTTTTGGCTGCACTGTTTGGATCATTTTCCCCAGACACCTGAGCAAATTGGCCATGAAATTTGATTGTTTAGGTTTTGTTTATTTTTCTGTAAAGATACTACATGTATTCAAGTTATGTAAATTACATCTAGAATCACATATTCAAGCATAATATTCATGTACACACACATATCTAGTGAGAGAATAGTTTAATATTCAATATATATAAATATATATATATAAAATGGTACATTGTTTTTAATGGTACAGTAGTGTTAGGGTACAATTCATTTGTATGGGTTTAGATTGGGGGGCATTTATAAGCACATCTCTGTGTATATTTGATTCCCCATACAACAGGAAAAGAAGAAAATTAAAAGGATAGAGAGACAGGGTTATAGGCAGTCGAGTAACGTGTCAGTTTGTGTGTATGTGTGTTTGGGTGGAGGACCTGGGTGAGCACCATATAAAAAGTCAACACAAGGGTGTTCTGTTTGTTTTTCTGTGCTGATCATACCGTACGCACAGTACGCAAGCATGCGCCACCATGCAACCCACTCACTGCCAACTAAACCTGGGCAAAAAATTAAATAAAACAAACATTTCAAAGTCAGCATCATCATCACTTTTCAGAAAAGCAGAATGGAAGGAGTGAGAGAAAGAGATAGAGTGAGAAAAGAGGAAATAGCTTTGTAATGTGTATGTGTTGACTTCATCCGAGGAGTCTTGTTTTGTGCGTTGTTTCATACTGGCCATACAAACCAAGGTCCAGTTCGTGTGCATGTGCGTGAATATATATTTATATATCTATATATATATATATATGAAGACGTAATAGCTTTAACTTTAAATATATACATGGAGAAACTTTTCTATACATGAAATTCTGCTGATGTAGTGACAGTATGCAGTATCTGTAGTGTCAGAGCTTCTACTGTCAACATCTCGTTCTATCTCTTTTTCTTTCTCCTCAACTCAAGACAAATCACACAGAAATTTAAGAAAAAGGAATCAAGGAAGAAGACATCAAATTAAGTGCTTAAACAAACCCACAATTCCCATCTACGCAACTCTCATTTTGCTCTTCACCGCACCGCTGCTCTTTATTCTCGCTTTCTAGCAAAGCCCTCCACCACTGCCCAGATAAGACTGATTCACCCCATCCTTACATTCTCCTATTTCAGTATCTTCCATGAATATTCCTCTTGCTAACCCGTTCTAAGCTTTTAACATCTAAAATATATCGCCAAACAAAGTCCGGCCTTGATTTTTGCAAACATCTTCATATAGCCCTCTTTCTCTACAGCTACCCCTACCCACCCATATAGAAAATATACAAAAAAGATTATTTCCAAAATCTCTTCGCCTATTTGCTTCTG
Source organism: Crenuchus spilurus (assembly GCA_036984385.1). Lineage (NCBI taxonomy): Eukaryota > Metazoa > Chordata > Actinopteri > Characiformes > Crenuchidae > Crenuchus > Crenuchus spilurus. The sequence goes on from BRDA01091483.1 coordinate 5,740, forward strand.
TAAGTATAAAAATATACAATTTTCCTATGTCAAAATCTCTGTGTTGCCTCTGCCTTCTCTCCTTCTCGTTCTTCTACTCTTATCCTCTTCTGCCCCTAACCAGTTCAAAAATATACAGTTTATTTTGTCATAGAAAAAATTACACCTGTGTCATTTCCTTGTAAAATCCTCTCTCTAAGAAAATTTGCCAAAACAATGGAGGAATGTTCATAAAGTCTGGGTAACACTGTACATGATTTGACAACCACCCTTACAAAAAAACAAAAACAAAAAAATGAAAGGAGCTTCATTTGCCCATCGTAGCATTCCAGGAAAAGATCAATACTCACACAAGGTTTTGGAAAGTGTTCTGAACAGTGTTTACTTGTAGACAATGTGAGCATTCCCTTTGACTAGGGCTAGCAAACTGTTCCAAAGTACTTGTTGCAGCCATGCACAACACCAGCTTAGCTGAAACTGCCCACTTACAAAGAAACATAGTTTGCAGGTTTGTTGTAGTGCAAGTTTGGAACAAGTACACACGTAAACTGCTGTTTTCTGAGTGATGTTCAACAGTCCCGCCCTTAAATTCTTTTGCTTTTTCAAAAGATTGAATTGGTTCTCCTCTCGTCCTTCTCAGTTCTCCACTTCATAAGTCTCCGTGGCGACTCTCGTACTTGTTGATGATGTTGCGACAGCGACCCAGCTCTTTACGCATATCGGCTACTTCCTGTCGGAGCGCCGCGTTCTCTCGCTCAAGGAAAGCAGCGCGGACTGAAATCTGATTCTCCTTCAATCGCCGTGCATCCCGAGAACGTTTCGCTGCTTCATTGTTCTTGACTCGACGGCTCCAGTACTTCTCGTCCTGCTCAGGTAGGGTTTGTGAAATGGAAGAGAAAGAAAGAAAGTAAAAAAAAAAAAAAGACAAGATGTCAGTATGCTACTTAATACACACTTTACATCTAGATACGGTTTAGATTCAAGCCTTACATCTTAACATGTTTAGTTTATGTATGCATTGATTGATATGTGTGCCTTTCAATCGTGAATACAGTAGCTCATGTTGATATTTATGCACTTCTATTATGTCCCAACGTGTGTGCAGTCTTGCTACCAAAACCTGCTTATCCTGTGGAGAATTACGTTTCTCTTGGCCATGCTGTTAGAAGGGCCCTTGATGATTTCCTGTTTATAATGCGTGTTATTGGTTTTCCATTTCCTTTAGTAGTGTAAATAAGGTTTGCTAACAGAGTTGCACATGCATTGCATCATAATTTAAAACAAGCTAAAAATGCAAATGATGGTTTTCAACATAGTACGCAGTGCTGTAAATATATTTTACTATTTAAAGGTAATTTAAAAGTCATTTAAAACCATGACAATATGTGTCATTTTACTTGTAAAACACCAATGATTGTTAGAATAAACACACAAAAAGTAATAAGAATATCTTTGAAAAAGTAGCTGATATCTTGTGAGCTACTTTGAAGAATAAAGTTTGGTTTCAGATGTTCACCTCAATGATCCTCAGCTCACATGTATCTATTTCATTTATCACCAGCACATGTGATTAAACACAACGAAGTACTGACTTACCAAAGTAATAAATGATTTTTGGTGAAATGTCTCATGTATACAGCTAATATAGTATGGTACTGAAACTGGATCTAAGCCAGTTTGGCACCATAACAAATATATCACTTACTATATATAAGGTTTTACACTCTGTGACAATTTTATGCACTAACATAATGGCCAGATAAATTCTTTATGTTCATCTATTTGAAGTTGCATGTTTTTCAGTAAAGCTTCCTCACCACCACATTTTTTCCTGATTATGTAAGTGAGGAAGAACTAAATAATACAGTATAGTTTATTTATACAGTAATCTGAGGAATCTGCTGCTGAACTGTGATAATGTAGTACCTTCTGTTCATCCGGCACCAGCATTTTGCGGGCCTTCTTGATCATGGGTTGAGGCTTGAGCTCTTCATCAGAGAAACGATGCCTCCGAGGGTCAAAAGCCTCCTGGCCCGGCACACTGGACAAGGCCAAGTCGGCGGGATCAGGGTCGAAGTTCACCATGACGTCAGCAGCGTTGGTGGGCAAGGGCGCTGGTGGAGGTGGACATGAGGAGCTTGGAGAGGAATCCTGCTGCACTGCTTGTCCACCTGAAGAACAAAAAAACACATAACTGGTCTGTCACATGGTTCAGCTGTTAGTAAGGAAGAATGCTATAAGAAACATTGCAATTATAGCAAAATAAGGCTTGTTAATAGGTGTAACTGCAATTTTCTGCTTTTTGTTCATCTACACTGCTGCATATTGAGATTGCAACAATATGTAACATATAAACAGATATGCTATGATATTATAAAATTTGTATTATTAAAACAAAAATGATTTTTAACTGGATAACTTCAGATACCCATAGATACTTATATGCAAAAATCAATATCGTAATAATGACAAACAAATGATAAATCAGACAGCCCTGTCAGAGAGCAGATATGAAAGTAAGTACTTTATAGGGCAGAGAAGAGAGGATTAGCAGTCCACACTGTCATGTCCATTTTCATGCTGAAACGCAATGGCACACTGTGGCCACAAGGCTGCAGCAGAGGTCAATGTGGAGACAAGCCAGTAATAGCAACTGGCAGCCTGGTCAGGCATAAGCCAACAAACAGCTCCAATCCTTATTAGAAACATTCTATAAACTAGAATCAAGAAGCAGGTTCTCTTTTTATTCAAAGATGATTCTTTTTCATCTCTTCACTCTCTACACCACCCAAAAGAAATTCATTCACCCTTGACTACAGAGAAGTCTGTATAATGTCTGCTTTTCATTAGCATGTCTCTTTTGAATTCAAACGGGAAGAAAATGTTTTTAGAACCGTAATTGAATGCCATGCACTTGACAATGATTATTACGCATTAGTCATAATGGTAGTCTGTAGTGCAGGTGTATACACTAAAATTCCATTAAATCGACTTAAATCATATGCAAATTCCATATGCAAATGATGTGAATTTGGCACAACTATGTATAATGGGGCTTCATTTATGGCTCCATTTTAAAATGATCAAGTTTGACTTTCCCTGCTAATAACATACAGCTCTTTAATTACAATTCAGAGCATTAAAATGTCTCGAGAACGAAGGATAACACGAAATTCAAAAACGTATACAAGCTGATCCAAGAAATCAACATTCTAAGTATATTTTGTTTGTATCAAGATAATGAGCTATTCTCCATACTCCAGCCAAATATTAGACTTATTCTTCAAAGCAAAACATGCAAATGAAATGACATTAAAGGAAGTGTGATACAAGAATGCGACACAAAATCCGGCCGTCTTCCAGCAGTCTTTTGCAGCTCCTAAGAGCGTAGTTTCCTTGTGGTGCTTTTAAAAATATAATCATGAAAAAAATCCTTCCTTCCCATGGGCGTACAGAAGATCCTTCTTAAGCATCTTTCTCCTTCTGAAGGAAATATCCCACAGCTGTCTGGAGTGCTTTCATACTGGAAGTGCATGCAGTATGGGTAAATGTCCAAACACATGCACACAGTTCCAGCTATGCACAAAGCATTTACAGTGTACGGCAAAGAAACACTGACAATAACGTGATGTGGCGATCACTTGTGTGTGTGTTGGCATGTGTGTGGCTCTAGGGCAAAAACACAATTTCACACAGTTCTTCAATGGGGCCTAGGTTTAACTTCAGCTGCCCAATATGTATGTCAATGGTAAACAGATGATACACAGAAATAACAGATCAAGGCTGTAACATCACTGTTTTAACAAACCCAACATCTCCAACGTAGGAAGATCAAAACATTAATGTTACATGTCATTTTAGTCCACTCATGAAATGTACAGACCAGCTACATTCTTAAAATCACAGTGATGCCATAGAAGAACAACTTTTGATTCTCCAAGGAAATGTTTTATTGATGCTTCTTTAAAGAGCCATTTTTGAATGTGATGTTCAAGACCACTCTTAAAAACAAGGTTCTTCACTAGCTCTTCTGTAAAGGGAAAAACTGAAACTGGCCCTTTTTAAAACCACTTCTACATATCACCAACACTACGAACCCTGTTTAAGACGTATATAGAACACCTTTTGCTAAAAGTGAACCATTTATATAGTATTTAGATGACTGTCAATGTTCTACACCAATTACTTCTTATAACTGATCCAAAAATAGCCATTTGGAGCATTTATTTTTAAGATATTCACTAGAATCTGAGAAGGAAAATGGAGTTACAAGGTTTAGTATAACCCCAATGATTCTCTCTCCCTCCCTCTCTCTCTCTCTCTAGCTCCATGGCTCCTCCTTCTCTTCCTCCACCCCTCCCTTCCTCTTGCTCTCTCACTTCATTGCTCTCTGCATCAGCACGTGACGAGTCGCCTGCACATGGCCTCAACGTGTGAGACAGTGAGGAGAGGGAGAGCAAGGGAACAAGATTCGAAAACATGCGAGGAAAATACACATTGGCAGAGTCCCCCACCCCTTCCAATCTCTCTTTCTCCCAGTTTCCTTGCTTATCTCTCGGCTGTTTTCATTGCTGCCTTCTCTACAATGCATCTATTTTAATGGATCTCTCAACACTGTGCTTCTGTGCACACTGAATTTCAAGAAAAATGCTTTTTTGCATGACTTGAACATAAGCAGTCACATAAAAAGCCTGATAACATGCAGTTCATCTGACAAAACATCAACATTGACATTTCCAAAACGATGCTTGCCTTAATAGTTTATTTCTCCACCAACTAACAAAGCAGACAGATTAAAGATCTCTTCTTATGTGCTGCCAAGTTGCAAATATGTATGATATGAATGTAATCTGACATTGTGGTTATATTACTGCACACTGCCATTGCAAAATGTATTGCAATATATCAAATAGACATTAGTGGGGGGTCTGATGTGACACTGCTAAACACTGACCTGAAGGCCTTAGGCTTAGCTGCTTTATGTTTGTTGGACTGATTCATCAAAACACCCACAGGACTTTCATCTGGAGAATCTGAGCTCAGTCAGCATTGCGTGCCTCAAAATGTTATCATTTGCTAGGACTCATTTTGCCCTTCTATGATATTAATGCTAGAGATGCACCAAATATTCAGCCACTGACATTATTCAAAAATGACAAAAAAACATACTTTCAGTGTTTGGCCGAATAAATGAAAAAGACTTATACCAAACAATTATGTTTCTAATGACACTTTTACATTTTTCTAGTTCCCAGCTATACACATGAACCAAAATTTTTGTGTTTGTGTTAGCTTGTGTTGTGTTTGTTAGCTTGTGTTGTGTTTGTGTTCCCTTATATTGTGTTTGTTAGCTTGTGCTGTGGCTTGTGTTGTGTGTGTTTGTTATTTTGTGTTAGCTTGTGTTGTGTTTGTTATTTTGGGTTGTGTTGTGTTTGTTAGCTTGTGTTGTGTTTGTTAGCATGTGTTGTGTTTGTGTTAGCTTATGTTGTGTTTGTGTTCCCTTATGTTGTGTTAGCTTGTGTTGTGGCTTGTGTTGGGCTTGTTAGCTTGTGTTTTTGTTCGCTTATGTTGTGTTTGTTAGCTTGTGTTGTGTTTGTTAGCTTGTGTTAGCTTGTGTTGTGTTTGTTATTTTGGGTTGTATTTGTTAGCTTGTGTTGTGATTGTGTTAGCGTGTGTTATGCTTGCTCTGGTGCCTGCAGTGTTAGGGACCATCTCACAATTACCAGAAAAAATGTTAAGTGTTTCAATGCCTGTAGTCAATGACACTCAAATTACACACAAAACATACATGTGACTTACATCATTCATTTTAGCCATTTTCATGATTTTGCTTCATGTTTTTTTAAATAAATATTAGTAATAATGTAACATACATGTATCTTCATACATATTCATGTTATTGGCTTATTGTGTAATTTTTTTTTGTTTTATACACATGTACTCATGTTATTAAACCTAATGATGTCAAACCAACTTATTAAAATACAAATATTAATTACTGTCTAACTACAAGACTTATTTTAGAAAAAAGTTTAGTTACTAATTTATACAATGAAAAACTATGGTTGCTATTCAGCCAAATGTTTCATTTTCTTCTGTTTCTGGTAATCATTTTGGCAAATAACACATTTATGTTAAGTGAATTTTGGACCCACATATCAGTTATCATTTGCCTTAATAAAATATGGTAAAATCAACCCTAATGAAAATTTCAGTCAACCGTTAATGAATACTGCAAAGGCATCACTACTGCCAAACAACATATAGCAGTACAGCTCTAGCTTAAATGTGGTAGTACCTTGTATTTTGCTTCTATTAATACCAAATGGCTACTAGCACTTCATATGCGAATCTTCTTCCACTTGAGCGACCTTAGTGCAGCATCTGTTAAAAGATAGCTGCCCTGAACAGCTATTTTCCTTATGTTTATGTCAAATGTGTAAAATAACGGATTACTCTAAGCTTCCATAAGGATGATGTATAGGTTGTCATTAAATAAAATTAAATGTTTGAGAGGAATTTCGTGGCCCAAGCTTGCAATCGATACAATTCTAGCTGAAGCTCCTCAGACTGAACTTGTATATTGTTTAAACTCATTTGATTTTGCAGCTTTGGCCACAAATGCTTTGGCCAGTTTTGCATGTTGCATCCAAACAAAACTCGGTTTGTTTGTTTCCACTCAACCAAAACATGCTAATCAAGATACTTAGCTACACTGCAGGCAGAATGATATGATTAGGTGTGGAACAGCAGCCATTAGTCAACATCATAAAGTCATTACACCAAACAAATGATCACTCCAAGACCCACCAGAATATTCCATGAGGTATGTAACAGTATTATAGAGAGCACACTATGGATATACAGCACATCATTTGAGACTGGAGCTCCCTCCACTTGAAGGATCCACTGCAGTGGGCATTACAGCATGTGTGGTAAGAATTCAGTTGCCTCAGGGAGCCTAGTGGTTTATGCCTTGATGCATTCATCATGAACCAATGAACCTGTGCTGCTCATATTTAAACTAATGGATATGTACTTAAACCCACACAGAAACATACACAGCTCACCAATAAACATTCTTTATATTAAAATCTCTTATGCTGCAATACACACACACACACACATACACACACGTGTATGTATGTATGTATGTATGTATGTATGGATCGATCGATCGATCAATCGATAGATATTTCCCAGTAATCTGACAAAAGTATGTCCCTTAACCATATATAGGCAAATATATGCCTATGTGTAACAATATGTCCCATATACACAATCATATCAGAATATTATGACCGCCCCTTGTTGATAATGTACTCACTAGTCAGTTGTAGAAGAGTGCAAAAACAAACATCATGGCCAAAGGATGTGAGCTGAGTGATGTCCGAAAGTGCATAACAGGGTACCATGTGAAGGGTGGTAGTATTTCAGATACTGTTACTGTTTGTGGGATGTTCTAGAGCTGCTGTAGTGAAGGTGTAGTGAGAATGGACTTCTCATGCATTGAGTGCCTCCCAACGGCATAACAGTGGTGCCCCATGGGCCATTGATGCTATAGGGGAATGCAGATGCCAGTGAGTGGCACACAGTGCCCTGCTGCAGTTTGAACTGGCATGAGTGCCTCTGGATACCTTCTGTCGTCACATGTCCACGCAATGAAATCTCGGTAGTGTCATCAAAGCCAAGGTGGTTAATCCCACTATTAGGTAGGTGCTCAAAATGTTCTGATATGACTGTGTATATGCAAAAGTTTGGACATGCCTAGTCAAATTGCACGTTTTGATGATTTCCAAGTGAAAATAACACAATTTGTTCTCAACAACTTGCAGCGCACAAGTTCTATTTGTATATTTAATTTATTTTATTGGAAACAAACAAAATAGAGATTATGAAGATTTGCATGTCAATGCATACAATAATGCTCAATAGTGTGTGTGCATGAGATCTTGTTTAATGATAGTTTTGGTTTTGATAAACAGCACTTTATAACATCAAGACCATTTCATCTGTCATTGTAACAATTTGACTTGTATATTGTGGGTTAACTGCTTTGTCATATATAGGCTATAAAAACAAACACACACAAACACAGATACACTTACCATGCAGACACTCGGAGCCTCCCAGCAGCCCCGATGTCGGGCCCTGTGGCACGTCCAGGCCGAGCAGTGAGGATGAGGAGGATGAGGAAGAAAGGGAGGAGATGGAGGAGGCGGAGGAGGAGCATGGCGGTGGTGAGGAGGGTGGGCACTGGGAACTCTGGCTGGGCACAGCAGACTGTGTGCTCTGTGAGGGGATTTGGGCCTGGGCACTGGAGGAATTACCCGATGGCATGCAGCCCATCCCGTTCTCTGTCAAAAACTCCTCCAGGTCCATGTACTGCAGTTGAAACAGGCTGCCGTCACATGGTAGGGTGCGCTCCCACAGTAAAGGTCCCAGAAAGGCTGACTGGGAAGAGCTGCGCATTGAGCCTCCACCCCCAGTCACGCCCCCAACCCCACCCAGTGAGTCCTCATCAGAGTCCAAGGGCTTGTCTTTATCTATAAGAGAAGGAAACATTAGTGTTATACTGTGATTATGCGTCTGGTCACATTTTGGGCTCTATTAACACTTTCTTAGAAGCTTTTAAATGGTTCTTGGCTTGGACATCCCTTGAATTGCTCTACAAGCTTCATATTATGTTGAGTTACTTTAAAGTTCAAAAAGAATCTTCACACTTGCATGTCATTTACAAAAATGTCATCACTGCTATCATAAGATCAAAAAGCAACTTTGTAAAGAAACCAAAAATATTTAACATATATTACAAACATGCTCATTTTCTTTAAAAAATCCATTTTGGCCTCTATTTGTTTTTTCTAGTATAGAGACAATGTATTGTGACCATATTAGGAACAGTATGCCATCTTAAACCCAAGTGTATTACTTTTATTATTAACCTTACAGCTTATTCTTCAGTAATTACCAGTCATTATTCTTATGATATGTATTCATGTATATTGGAGAGTTGGGGACTGAAGTGTGACAGCATATAACATGATCCTCATACAATAATACCAATTACCAACAAGACGCATTTGATCTGCCTGTTAGTACTGCATCTCAAAATTATGTTTTTATAAGAATGTGACACTCAAACACAGCCAGGACAGGAAGGACTCTGCTATCACAGCTGCCATGGACTCAAAAATCACACATTACACCTTGGGTTGCACTCAGATGCAAAAGAGTATGACTGGAGAGGAATGCACTGGTTTATTCAAAGCTGGAATGATGCACAAATGTAGAAGGCACATTACATCACCATTAGGGCCCAATCCAAATCTATTTTCTGCTAAAGGTACTGATTTTAAGCACCTAAACATATAAAAATATATGTTTGTATTTTCATCCATCCATCCATTATTTTATCCACTAAATCCTGGTTAAGGGTCACAGGGACACCAGATGCAGGGCAGAGAATTACACTACCTTAGCTAAAGTCAGGACAGGGTGCCCATCCACCATTGGGCACACACACTGACCAGGACAATTTAGAGTAACCAATTCACCTGACCTCCATGTTTTTGAACTGTGAGAGGAAATCTGAGATGCTGGAGGAAACCCACAGAGACACGGAGAGAACATGGAAATTCCAGTCAGATGGGGATTTGAGCCCAAAACCTCAGCACCGACCATGCTAACCACCAAGCCATGATTGTATTTTATACTTCAGTCATTTTAGTTTACAAATGCTTTATTAACATCCAAACAATGCAGAATTGACCAAGTGACCAATATAGAAGATCTCTCTCTCTCTGTATACAGTACATATATATATGCAATATGGGAGGCAGATTTCAATGAGTGAAGAAGAAAAAAAGAATGAGAATATGACAGGAAAAGACAGTAGTTATGCCAGCGGGTGGAGGGGGAGTTGGAGGGATGCGAGATGAAAAACAGAGAGATAGAGAGAGAGTGTGTGTGGGTGTATTTGAGGGTGTTGAACAAAGCCAAACAGAAGCAGCTTTGGATGAGCAAAAAATCCTGAAGCCAAAGTAAAAAGATTACATTGTTGTTATACAATAATACAAAATAACACAACAGTGTTATAATAGTATATTAATAGTAGTGATTTCTATTCTATCTATCTATCGATGGATGGATGGATGCAGTTGTGCATGGATGTGAACAAGCACTGGCTTCTGAAAACATCTTTCTGCAGAATCTTTCAATTTTCATCATCATCATGATCCTGGTTACTACAAAATGGAATGCCTCTCAGCCATGGCATGGATGTTCCACAAGAGGGGGCAATAGAGCAAACATAATCATTAGTGTGTGTGGCCAACAGCTCAGTGTGGCATCCCTTTAATTCCAGTCATTTTGCCTTTAAGAAACAGAAGTCAGTCTTATTTGAAATGACCCCTGAAATGAGCACTACTTGGAATATTTGTGTGTTTCCTTAATGAAGCAATCTGTAGTGTGTTTTAAAGACTAAATACATTTATTTCATTTCAGGCCTTAGTTCCCAAACAGATAAACACAAACATCACTGACAAGAATGGAACAGTGGGTGGGAGGGAAGGGCAGTAGGCCCAACTGTAGTAGAGAGAGAGAGAGAGAGAGAGAGAGAGACAGAGAGACAGAGAGAGAGAGAGAGAGAGAGAGAGAGAGAGAGAGAGAGAGATTCACCTTTCATCTCACAGCAGTCTTTCGCTCTGTTGTCTCCTTTAATGGGAAGCTGTAGAAGAGACTTCAGACTGGCCATAGAGTTTAGGTGGCCATTAGGAGTAGTGGCTGCTGGGTTGGCAGGACCAAACTGTGGACTGGCTCCAGCTGGGAGCTCTGGGGGTAAAAGCTGAGAAAGTTGTCTGGACATAGCCTGACAACAGCTTGGTTTAGGATTAACTATGGATTTAATAGCAAACTGAGCAGTTCAGGACTAAATACAGTGCAGATCAATGTTGTTTCCTCACTTGACCTATGTGTGGTTCTTTTCTCCAAAGACGACAGGAACTGGACCCTGTGATTGAGTCCAAAACGCTGCACTTAATCCATTTCCATATGGAGAGTGAGAGGCGTGTTTATGTCCGGTACAGTCTGTTCAGTCACAGCTTCTTCTTCTGTACAGGCGCCTTTAAGACTGTTTAAACCCGCCGCCCTGGACGATCCTCTGTGGCTCAGATCAGCTAACTTACTGCACCTCCAGTCTCGATGTCTTCTCAGTGGACAGTCCGCTCATTTGTTGACATCTGTCACTAAACTGAGTTGGCGCTCTTCCCGGTCAGGACACAAATATTCCCCAAAAAACTGATTCAGCTGAACATGACGGGGGTCCATGGAGCCTGAGGTCCAACCAATTTCAGCCAACGAAGAGCAGCGAGCCATAAACTGTACATAAACAGTGTTGTGAGGAATAAAACAGGAACAAAACCTCTTCACAAACAGCCTGGAGTACAAAAAAACAGGAAAGTATAAAACAGGATCGACGTTTAGAGTGTTTCACTCGTTTTTGCTCTCTCTCGCTCTCGCTCTCTCTCTCGTTAGTTAGTTGAGGCTGCTTCGCCTTTTCTCCGCTTGCTCGGACCGCGGCTGGAGTCAGCTGGAACGAACACGGGCAGCTCTCGTGACATCACCTCTCACGGGGGAGAAGCGAGGAGGGGAGGAGCTCATTAATGTTAACCACAGCGACTCCGCTCGAGCCCCGCCCACAGCAGACGCGCGCAGGAGCCCCCGGCCAACGGGGTGCGGCCGAACGTGTATTATTCATGACAAGCCACGCCCACAGGATTAACCCCTTCCGCGCTGCGTCCGTTCTCGCGGATTTAGGCTGGTGCTCAGACATGTGGTTTCTGCACTGTCAGGCGAAGGAACGCAGGAGAAAAGAGTCATGAGCCGGCGTGAGTGCTCAGCATGCACTGCCACTGGACAGAAACAGCCTTTATCCGCTGGTCACACGGCTTCTCTCAGTAACAGCACGGATCTAGGATCTGTTGTCAGAAAAGCCATTAAACATCTGCCCAGATCAACAGTCTCAGAAGCGTTGTGAATACAGACATATAATAATAATAATAATACTTATAAAAATAACAATCGTTTCTTTTCAACAAGAGTGCATTTTCGGCTTATTAAAACGTGAGCGTTTCCATTTGGCCGACACAAATAGCTCTCAAACAGCACCTTAAGGCCCTCACTAGAACTCAGAGCGAGCACATGGCCTAAACACGCGCGCTCGCTGCCTACCGGCAGGCCTGCCTCGCCGTGATTGGTTAAAAGTAGGTCAGTGTCTGCCCACCGCGTCATCCCATTGGACAAATGTAGGTCAGTCGCTCCTCCCAGAGTTCTCCCCATGCTAGGGCCGCGTGAGACGGGAGTAAAACAACATGCAAAGGAGGCCTGGCGAGATCCCGTGGATTAGCGCAGGCAACTCCTGTAAGATCTCGAGATCAAATGGAATCTGCCCTTGCATGTTGAAAAATGAAAACAAACATCTGTGAGCTTCTTGCAGTCTATATTTCGCCATTGTTAATATACCATTTAACAAATGTATCAAGAGAGCTGAATTGTATTTAGTAAACCCTTCGTATATCAGTTTTTATCACGTCTTTGTCACGTTTAGGCACTTACAAATACATATTTAATCTCACTCGAAATATTTAATACATAATATATTTATTCACGTTATATCCGTCTCCCTTAAATTAGTATTTGTCAGGAGTAACACCACCTGCTAAAACAAATACGCATGTTAGTCGTGCTTTCTGTTAGTAAACGTACAGCCAGCTGTATGGTAGTACTGGCTTTGATCCCGTCTGATGATTTTAATGTTTTTCTTCTATTAAATTGAATATTTCTAAATCAGACATTCTGAATTATACACCAACTCGGCGAGCACCAATCAAACAATACTGAGCGTAAAGTGGCCTTAAACTGAATAAAATCCAAATAAAATCTACAACACAGTCATGAACGGTACATTGTGTTGTACAGAGCTTCTACAGCCATTAGCCTACCATCAAAAGACACCATGACAGGCTGCAACTGAGTCTTTCACCACCATCTAGTGATATTATTGGGTATTGCACTTTGGACTGGGACTAAATTGCTTTTCTAACCGAATATAAATTACGATCAGCATTTTAACTATAATAGTTGTATCTGAACTGATCTGTGGTTGAAACATACATCTATAGTGATATCTTAATGTTAGTACAACCCTTTATTTATTCGAGACTTCACTGAAATCATTACTTCACTGGATAGGACCAAGAGGGAAAGTCAGTGAACAGACGGTTCTGTTCCTCTGACACGACAACACTGCACATCCCTGCAGGCATTCTCCTCTCTGCCTCTAATGGAGTATGGCACTGCAGAGGGCATGTGCCAGCACATGTGAGTGGTAAACAGGCAAAGAGACACTGCACCACAGCACCAGGTGCACAGCACCTGGTCATCGCTCTTTTAGAAAATGTATAAATGATTTAATCTATATACCATAACCAAATAATTAACAGCTCAGGGAGGACGCCAGCACCTGTCTTTATCACGGACGTGGAGCTTCAAGGACACTGTGAGGATTTACAAGTAAAAAATGTCAACGTACCTCTAAGCATTTTTTATCTTTTTATTGGTTTTCTGCGGGTCTCACCATATTTGTTGACGCAGGAAAAAGAAAAGGATAGTTTAGTATTTATATTTCATATTTTAGTTTACTGAGATTAAAACATTGGGACAGAGGAGCTAAGTAAAGTACTCAAATGTATACAATAGTGTTGGGAAACTGTGCTAAACTGGTTAAGGTTAGACAGACCAAAGGGGGTAAAAACAAAGGAAAATAAAATCACATTGATACATATATTCCCCTCATCTTACAACATACACACACCCACCCACAAATAGTACAAATGATTTAAAAAAAACTTGTACTCTGAAGAATAAAAAAGCAACAAACAAAAACAACTGATACATAATAAAATATAATACGCATTTTACAGTACGGACTGGTTTCTCCACTCTTACTTGCGCCAATCCATCTCAACCAAAGATATAACACTTATCATAGAAATACCTACAAAATTACATTTTTATTATAAAAAAAAAAAAACAAAACAAAAAAAAAACAAAACATGACATTAAACACATGGAACATGGCATCTATTGCGCTATACTGTCCCCTCCCCATCAGTTCTGCAACAATTTTCACATCAGTTGAAGGTTTGGAGGATTGACTAGATTCATTCGTTTCGGGTTAAAATGTTACAGCTTGACTTAAGTGTTGTCCTTACTGCACACAATTACACTGCTCAACAGTTTCCCAAACAGCAACGTTAGTTGTAGTAAGCAAGACCAAAAAAAAAAAAAGTGTGGGGGGGGACAATAAAAACACAAGTCCACAAGGAACAGAAAGCTACATATACTGAGAATAATGAAAGACTATACTGTCAAACTCTTGAGTAATAAGGGGAAACTAATTTTGAGAAAGATTGTTACTGTTCAGATTAGTCCACTCTTACTGGTTCGCATCCATCATCGCAGCACAAAAAAACAAAATAAAAGTTACGAAAATACATAATGAACGCATTTTTAGAGGATAGAGATGCTACCATAACAACAAAGGTGCTACCAAAACAGTCTCATAATCTAAAATATTCTTCCCCTTTGGAGAAACCATGTTAGAGATCCATGTCTTTAATGGATTTTTTTTCTTTCTTTTATCTGATACAGGCTTAATGTTCATGTTAACCAAGTCATTTATTAGAAGAGGCACTCCCTTGGCTGAAGCCAGAGATCATGTGCATAATGGATGTAGTTGTGTATGAATATGTAGTGGATTTGAAGCTGATTTTCCACTGTTCCTCATCACATTTCTCTCTGGCGCTGAAAAACTCATCAGTTTTTAAAGGTCATGTTCTTCGGGATGAAAATATTTAGTGCCTGTATAACGCAATGCCACCTGATCTTTCAATTTGATAATCTCCTCTCTGAGAATAAGTCCCCTTTGGTGATGTTTTTCGTCTTACACCAACATGTCGACAAGCAAACTTGTGCCGCTGTAGCAGGGTGCCATTCCAGAAACGAGAAGGGCATTGGGGGCAAGAGAAAGATCCATGCGAAACATGCCGCGCTCGATGGCGGAGAGCGGACAGAAGCCTTCGAGAGCGCTTGCCGCAAACAATGCACCGCAGACGAGCTCGACAACCATGTTTTCTTGGGGGGTGTCTTGTCACACGGTGGATCGAAAGGGTTATCCGTCGCGTGAAAGTGGTGGAGGGGCAAATAGGACATGGGAAAGACCTTAAGGGGATTATCAAAGATCTCAGATTTCTAAATTTCAACCGGCCCACACGCCATGTACCACCCCCTACATTAATTCCAATTCCTCCAGTATACTTGGCCCATTTAAGCTGGGCTATCCACTTTTTCATCTTAAGCTGATACCGAAGCCTGCGTTTCTTTCTTTTTAAAAACCTATGCCTTTGAGCATTTTCAAAATCAGTGAACTCTCTCACTAGCTGCCCCCCACTGACTAATCTAATTTTTTTCTTTTTTTTTTTCTTCTTCTTCAGGGACACATCGCTTTGCATCTGAACAACTGGATGCTGCAGATGCTGAGGCAGCATCTGAAAGGTGTGCTGCTGGGCCTGCTGCTGCTGTTGCTGTGGCTGCTGATGGTGGTGTTGAGAGAGTGGAGATGATATATGGATATGAGCAGGGGTTGAATGAATGGAGTTTCCTGTAACTCCGGAATAGATCTGTTGGCCCTTACCAGTTAGGGGCTGTTGAGGGGGGAGTGGGGCTACAGTGGAGTGCGTGTAGTGAGAGTGTTGGGGGTGTGAAGGGGCATTTGGGTTTGTGCCGTGAGGACCAGAATCTGGTGTGTAGAAGAGTGGGGAATAACCAGCAGGTTGAGTATGAAGGTGCTGTGTATGGGCAATGGTTGAATGTGTCGGTTGTACACTATGACCTCCACTGTCTGAAGTCAGATGAAGAAGAGCATTGGTGGCAGCTTCACTCTCAGTTAAGGATGAAGTGTTGCCACTAGTTCCGGTTGGTTGGGTGGCCGGTCCAGCTCTTGCCAAACCATGCTGAGATAATCTATGTCTTGACAGGCTGTTGGAGTAAGCAAAGGCTTTCCCACACACCTCACATGAGAAAAGTTTCTCACCCCCATGTTCATGAATAGCTTGATGATGAGCAGTCAAGTGGAAGTGGTGACGAAAAGACTTCCAGCAAATTTCACACGTGTACAGCCTAGGAGGGGGCTGGTTTGATGTGCTAGCACTGGATCCTTGATTTTTATCCTGCGGATAAGAGTAATAGGAGTCAGGGTTTGTTTGACTACTTTCTTGAGTGACTGTTGGACGATTTGCAGATTTTGTCTTACTCCGTCTTGGCTTAAAATCACCTCGCAGGTGCAGTTTTTCATGTCTTTTCAGACTTTGTGCATAGCCAAAATCTTTTCCACAAAGGGAGCACTTGTAGTTTTTCTCCCCTGAATGAACAGTCTGATGTTTAGTGAGATGGAAAGGTTCTCGAAAATCTTTGCCACAAACATCACAATGAAAAGGCTTTTCCCCCGTGTGAACACGCTCATGCCTCCGTAGGGTCTCGCGTCTGCCGAAGCCACGTCCACAAACAGTGCATAAATAAGGCCTCTCTGATCCATCACCACGAGCCCCATTCTGAGTATTTCTCCGACGCTTTACACCCTCTCCAGGAATACCACCAGGCCTAGGTTCCCTCTTTTGTCTCGGCTTGCGTGGCCGCTTCGGTTTGGCATTAGATGTTGCATTTTGTGAACTAGGCTGCTGTGGTGGCTGCTGCTGTTGCTGAGCAGGGTGAGACAAGGGCATCATGGACCCATTCAAGCACTCTTCATTCCCTCCTGTTCCTGCAGCTGTAGATGACGAACCACCCATAGACCCAAACCCAAGTCCTCCTAATAGGCCTCCAATGATGTCCCTTCGTTCCTCTCGTCCCCCATTGTTGTTCATTTCAGCAGGCAAGACAGAGGCAGCAGCGGCAGCAGCGATTGCTGACATGGCACTACTAGTAACTTCATCTTCAGAGTCATCCAGGAGAGAAGACAGTGGAAGATGAGGTTGCTGTTGGTGATGGTGATGCTGTTGCTGATTTGAAGGGTGTGGGTGAAGTGTTGGAGCTAAGGGAGCTTTTCTCAGGGAAGGGCCCGACATGCTGTTACTACAAGAGCCGTCTGCAGAGTATGATGTTGGGTTACCCTGTGGTCGACGATAATCATCAACCCTGTAGGACGTTTGGTAAGGATCTCTTGAATATGTTGAATTATATTTCCCTTCTGTTTTATCGGCAGGGTTTGGGTTCCCTCCTCTTTCCTGCTGATATAGGGCTTCACAGGACATCGTTCCACGCCCCTCAATCTTCTGATACCCTAAACCTTTTTCATCTCCTAGTGCAGTTTGATAATCACTAACTTCCACCTTTCCTTCAGAACTCTCCGAGCTGCCATCACTGCTTCGGGATCTTGACCCCCTTCCAGATTTGCCACACGATCCAGAGGCAGCATGGTTCAGCAAAGACGTGCTCTCTCTAAAACAGCGGCCACAAGCAGGACAGCGGTAAGGCTTATCCTCATGAATTTTCTCATGGCGAGTGAGAGATTCACGACGGTTAAAAGATCTCTCGCAGGTTGAACATGCAAACGGACGTGCCCCTGAATGGATAACCCCATGCTGAAGAAGATGCCCTCTTTTTTTGAAACCTTTCCCACATTCATTGCAGCAGTAACACTTATCTGGACTAGGACAAGAAGAAGAGTGGTCTGGGTTAGACTGTTGTGGATTTTCATGTTGATGGTGAGCATTCTGCTGAGATATGCCATCCTGAGTAGAGTGAGGGAGACTTGTATCTGACTGATGCTGGTGGCTTGTATTTGCGTTTGTGTTAGCACTGCTATTGGGATTATTACCTCCTTCTTCATGGCTACGTATGTGTCTACGGAGTGTGGGGAGGTGTGTGAATGATTTACCACATTCTCCACAGTGATAAAGAGGCTCTGGCTCAGGCTGTGTAACAGTGGGGGTCATGGTAGGCTGATTATCAGTTTTGGGCATCTGTGAAACATTTGATACCAAGACAGAGGCAGAGTTTGAGGAGGGGGCAGAGGAAGAGGAGGAAGAGACAGTTGAAGAAGAGGAGGAGGATGGTGTTGAAGAGGAGAGGATGGAGGAGGGGTCACCACCAAGACCCCTCATGCCAACCCCTCCACCTCCTCCAACAAGGCCAGAAGACCCATCATGACCATGTGCCCCAGAGCTATTGTGGCAGTTAGCACCGCTTCCGCTACTGCTACCATCCGTCTTCCTCTGGGGCAGGTAACCAGCCATTGCTTTCTTTCTCCTGCTGCCACTACCTCCACTTCCTCCAGCCACAGATCCACCATCTCCCTTACCATCATCCTTTGGGACAGAGAGATGGAGTGGGAGTGGGAGAGGAAGACCGGCTTCCTGCTGCATTAGGGAAGCTAGCTGATTGGAGGAAAGGACAGGGATGCCTTGAAAATCAAATCCACCAAGAGGTGATGGCTGGGGGGCAGGATGAAGAGGGTGGTGTGGATGGGCATGACTGTGAGGGTGAGACAAGGCATGGGGTGGTAGCTGCTGCTGTTGCTGCTGAGGCTGAGGGGCAGGGTGACCATGGGTGTGAGAGGGGTGAAGGGCAGGGGGAGGGGCAAGACCTGTATTTGAGTCTGCAAGACCAAGGTGATTATGTGGGCCCTGCTGAACTAGAAACTGCTCCAAGCTGGCATTGGCAGGCACTCCAGAGAGGAAGTACTGGTTGGCTGCTAGCATGCAACTAAACTGCTGGTGTAAACTTCTAGCATCAGACTGGGCCCCAACCAATCCAGCCACTGTACTACTGCTGCTAGGGGCATTATTGGATGTGGTGGTTGAACTAGAGGGAGAAGGCGATGAAGAGGATGGTCCAGGGGATGGCTGAGGCACGGAGAGGCCAGGATGCAAGGGTGGTGGCGGGGGAGCAGATGTCACAACTCCTCCAATTACTCCGGAACTACTACCACTACTTCCTCCTGCAAAATCAAAACGTCCCATCCCTGAGTGTAGCTGCTCCTGTGCTAAAGCAGCCTCTGCAGGATGAAAGGGTCGTAAGAATTGTGGGTAGCCTGAGGCTGAAGTTCCACTCCCACTGCTGCTGCTCATTTTGCTAGATTTGCGTGAGCTTTGTGATGATGAGGACTGAGTTTGCTGTGGAATAGGTGGAGGTGGTGCACTCATTTTGGCAAAGATAGACGAGGAATCTGAAAATGCATTACTTCTAGATCCTTGCAGAGACCCTAGGCTGAGCCCAGAGAGAAGACTGCCAGAGGTCTCTCCCTGTTGTTGCTGTTGTTGCTGAAGCTGCTGCTGGTGTTGAAGCTGAACCTGCTGTTGGTGCTGCAGCTGCCTTTCCAGCCCCAGGCCTTTGAACTGGTGAGCCTGGTGTCCACTAAGCATTTCTAAAATGTCCATAGGGTACTTTCCAAACTGGAACATTTCCCTCTCACTGTTGAGGGGTGTTTCTCTGGTTCCTTCCCGTTCCTTTGACGCTGCAGTAAAAAGCACACCACTACTTAATTAATTTATATACAGAAAACACTGAACTGGTCATTCTAAATGCTCATACAAAATATCAATGTTCAGTGTTCTGATTTTCCATCCCAGATGTAGCCCATCTTGTTTTTATTTAGTGCTGGACCTCCAGTAATTATTCATCAATAAGTGCATTAAACATAAATGCTTGAAGTGTTGAATACATGTGGTGCACACAATATCAAAGTGTGGCATAAAAAGTAATACATGTACACATAAAGCAAAAAATAAGTGCAACTGAAAGTATAATCTGCTGCTCATAATCTAAAATCTTACCGGTGAGGGAATGTTCTCTTACTTATTTATCTCACAGGCATTCATAGAAATGGTCCCCATTTGTGTGTTCCTTATTAATGAAGTCTTTCCAATTCAGTTCAGATCAAAGTGAATAGGTAAAAGGTCAGACTGCGTGCTGGATGGATAACTTCTTTAATTCCAGACTGGAAGACCAGGAGTACAGTAAAATGATGACACTTCTTCTCTACTTGTTGTCAACAGTCTTGTCCTGATAAAAACAAATGTGAAGAGGGAAACAATAATTAATTAACATTAAATTATTTTGATTTCAAAATGAAATTATCAGCACTGAAAGGGGGGAAATGGTGTAAGAATAATTAGGAACAGAGTGAGTAAAAACAAAACAGTACAAAATTAAAGGCCCATTTTTGTGATAATTGACTGATTATAAGTCTGTCCCAGATCATACACAGCTGAGTGAGCATTAACAGTGTGCATGGTGTTACAACCTGAACGTGTGTGTCAAAAGAACTGAAACAAATAAATTAACAGAAGCATATTGTGTTTTGTTCTATGGTAATTTACCAGTCATATCTTTCACATTTCCAGGTTGTGCCACTAAACACTACTTTTGTAATAAAATTAAATTAAATTAAAAAATGTATGCTAGGACAGCAGGATTACTCATATTTATCATTATGATATGTTTTTGCCATCAACACACTGTTAAGAGCCACAATGATAGTGACGTAATTAAAAGTGACATTTTGTGGGAAAGTATTGTTAAGAGCTGAACCTATTATTAGTACGGTACTGCTGAGACCTGGAACTGAACCGGCATTCTCCACATTAAAACTGACTAATTTAGACTGCTGCAGTACAGAAACAAAACTCCCAAACACAGCATAAACAGCAAACATCTAAACCTGTATTCAAACGTACTGCACAGTAAAAATGCTATAAATGTAAAGAATAATTTCACAGTCAACTAAAATGTGGGCACCCATAATTAATGAAAAATTCATTTATCAATGTACAGTTACATCGAATATAAATAAAAAATTGATGTATGGTAAATAAGGTCTAAAAAAAAAACATGCATTCTCAAATGCAGACAAAATGTGCATTATGCTGCTATTATTTCATTATTGTAGTGTGAAATATACAAAACATTTTGATTTTTTTCAAATTAGTTAAAGGAATTTGTTCTTTATATTTGTAGCTAATTACAGCAATAAACAAAAAGCCACACCTTATAACTATTTCAGCAACTTTTCAAGTATGGTTATGGCAATTCAAAGTTATGCTCGCAGTGTTAAGTTATGAAATTGCACTGTATGCCCATACTGTGCACTCCTAATGTACAAAGCCAACAGCCTACTAGAGTATTTCCTGAAATTAGAATATTATGGAAAATTGTGCAAAGTGTCATTTTATATTTATTACACGTAACATGACGCGTCAGTACTTTTTGTTTTAATGTTGATACTGTATAAATAGTAAGTTACTCAAACTACAAATGAAATAAATAAATAAATATGCATTTCTGATTTTTATCACGTAACAGTGATAAAACAATAAAACATATGTGACTTTCTGTGCATTTGGCCTTTTTGAAATAAATTGTGGACTTTTCTCCATATTGTGATTTTCAGATGCATTGGTGCAGCTATGTGACGATACGACGTGCTCGAAGTTCAGAGAGACGTTGTTTACTGGAGAACAGAGTATTAAAGTTAAAAGTTTGACGTCAAACCAGCTACTCACATTTAACACTGAACAATGCTTCAACAAATACAGGCCGTGTGAAGTTAAACTTTAATGAAATAACGATGTGTAACTAAACTCACCAGAAGCTGAAACGCTCGGTGTTGTTGCTGCTACTCCGATGAGGTTTTGCCCGGTAAGAGAGCGGAAGGGAAGAGTCTTAGTCCGTTTATTAAACTCACGTCCCTCGAAAGCGCGCAATTGTTTTTAAATCAATCATTAAAAAGAGGTACAAAAATTACATTTCTTATATCTAGACAACATTCAGCATTTAAAAAGTCTGGGATAATTGATGATGGATATTAGCTGCTGGAGGGTGAATGAGGGGAGGGGGCGTCCAAATTGTTGTTTGTTTTGTTTGTTTGCTTTCCAGACGTACTTCAGGGCAATAAAAAGTGATGTTGTTAGACAGACAGTCCGTCAAATGAACACGGGCTGTGTGCCCACTCGGTCCGCTCGCTAGCCAGCAGGCTATCTAGCTAGCCAAATAAAGAGCGCATTCCGTTTTCATCACTGCAGCGTTAAAGACAAACGTCCTGACAAGTTTCTGATGTGTAGTCGAGTCCGCTTTTAAAGTACAGCATAAAACGACTTCTACAAAAAGAAAAAAGGCGCCGAAATGTGCGTGTACACAAAGGCGGTTTCCTATTTCAGGTTAGCAGGTCATTTTTCCTCCTCATCCCGTCGAAAAACAGTTTCGAAGGCCTCTCCGTTGGCCCGACGGCTCTGTTGTCGCCCCGTTAACCAAACCCAGTTTCCGCTGTCTTCGCTGCCTAACGCACACGCATCGGTCATCCAGCAGCCCGGTTCTCCTCACTTAACTTCCCAACTTCACCAGAACCGTCCTCCGTATGAACTATCTCCTCTTTTAAACAGTATTATTGGCCAAAATATTTTCCGCCCCGTGTCATTTTTAGTGTCCCCGTCTTCCTGTGGGTGCTTAGGTTCGCTTTCACAGTGGTCGTTTCCGGCCAGTGATACAGTTCCGGCCAGTGTCGCAGTGTAAAACGTCCGACGCGCTCGCGTCAGTTCCAACAAGCTAAGAAAGTTAGCTCGACACCGCGGATCAGTAACGCGGATATTAACGTCTGTTTACGTTTTATACGCGTTTATTGGCTGATACCACATGAGCAAATATTACACCAAATAAACAGGATCATGTGCGATAAATCGTGTGAGATTAACAGGCCAAATAGTTCACAGGACTGTGCAAGTCTGATGTAGCAGCTGCAGCTCGACTGAAACGCAACGATAAATGTTATAAAAACAGCATACACGAACAAAAGTCCACAGAAAATCCCAAATCCTTTTTAAGTGTGTTTTAGTAACATTTTGCGACGTAGTGAACCCCCAGACACACTTTTAAAGATGCAGGCTGAAACATAAGTCTGGCAGCGCCGAGATGAGTGGACAAGTCAACAATGTATTTTTTCTCTGACTTTGAGTGGTCTAAATGTTTCACACTTAGTTCAGCTGTGCATCGCATATGTGAAGCAGTTACAGCAAACATTAGCCGCAAAGGAGAAGGAGGGAAATAACAGTAAAGTGTGTTACATGTGAGAGTGTTAAAGGTAAGCCCAATGCCACCGCTATGAAGCCATTTTACCAACAAGCTGCTGCTGTTTCCCCCCTTCTGAGGTCTCCGTCGACCCTGCCCCTCAAAATGGCGAATACCGGCGCTGCCTCATTTGTTTCCTAGTGGAACTGGCTGACAAATATGTGACACACACCCCCTCCTCCCATCAGAAAGTATTCAGAAATTACTATTGAAAAATCTACATAACCACCACGAAATGCAACAAAGCTACGAGGCCTAAGAGCAACACAATAAATAAATAAGCAAATTAAAAGGCATTAATGCGTTCAAAACCCACAGTAAGCTGGAATGTTTTAGAGACATCTCATTTTCATATACAGTGCCAGTCAAAAGTTTGGACACACCTCCTCATTCAGTCCCCCCGCCCCATTGTAAATTTAATGCTGAAGTTAGGGTGACTAGATCTGAGATTGAAAAAGAGGACACTTAAGCGTGGGGGTGGGTTATATAATGTATCACTTTCAAATACAGACTTAAAAAAAAGTTGTACACTACGCATATGGCTGATACTTATATGAAAAAGAGCTTTATTGGCTCTTAACAACAATAACATGCAGAAAAAGCACTGGCCTTAAAGGCTATTTGAACATATTTGAATATTTCAAATATACAAAAAGTAAATCATTATTTAATTAAATTTAAACAATATATTGTTATTTAAAAATGTAATAATAATATAATATAATTTTGTTATCATTTTGTTGGGGTTCTTTTAATTTCAAGTGATTTACGTTGCACACCACCATTCTTCCAATCAAAATACTGAATGAGCAGAAGGAATATTTTCACTGCTCCATGATTACTGCCATCAGTAGACACGACACAGTAAGGAATATCAAAGTGCTTCTAGAGCAGGGGTCGGCAACCTTTAACACTAAAAGAGCCATTTGGACCAGTTTCAACGTAAAAGGAAACACTGGGAGCCACAAATAGTTTTTGACATCTATAATTAAGATAATTCTGTATACATACTTTTTTTGGTGCTTGAACATAAATGTAAGTATTATGATTAATTATTAATAAATAATAATAATAATAATAATAATAATAATAATAATAATAATAATAATAACTAGAAAAGTGCATTTCCTGAAGGAAATGCAGGATGTTGCACATTGCTAACATGGCTAGGTATCCCAGTTGGTTTGTAAGGTGATGCTGTGGTATATGTGGTGGTTGCTATGGTGTTCCAAAGTGGTTGCTAGGTGGTTGCTAAGGTGTTGCTATGGTATCCATGGTGGTTGTTAAGGTGTTGCTATTTTATCTGAGGTGGTTGCTAAGGTGTTGCTATGGCTCCCAAGGCAGTTGCTATTGGGCCCAAGGTGGTTGCTATGGCACCCAATGCGGTTGCTATGGCACTCAAGGCGGTTGCTATGGTCCCCAAGGTGGTTGCTATGGCACCCAAGGCAGTTGCTATGGTCCCCAAGACGGTTGCTATGGCTCCCAAGGCAGTTGCTATGGCACCCAAGGCAGTTGCTATGGCCCCTAGGCGGTTGCTATGGCCCCTAGGCAGTTGCTATGGCATCTAAGGCGGTTGCTATGGGCCCCAAGGCGGTTGCTATGGGCCCCAATGCAGTTGCTATGGGCCCCAAGGCAGTTGCTATGGGCCCCAATGCGGTTGCTATGGCACCCAAGGCAGTTGCTAAGGTGTGACTAGGTGGTTGCTATGGGATCAGTGGTGGTTGCTAAGGTTTTGCTATGGTATCTGAGATGGTTACCATGTCTGTATGTGAAAATGAATGGGAATGAATGGGAGGAACGAGGGATGAAAAGATGACAAAAAGAGAAGTGCGGGTCAGTATAGCTCTGCACTAGAGCTCTGTTTCCTGCCCTGATGGAGTACATACATTTTGGTGGCTGTTGGGACACAGAAACTCTGTGGCTTGAGTGTATGTGAAAATGAATGGAAGTCAATGGGAGGAACAAGGGATGAAAAGATGACAAAAAGAAGAGTGCGGGTCAGTATGGCTTTGGACTAGAGCTCCGTTACCTGCCCTGATGGAGTACATCAATTTTTGTGGCTATTGGGACACAATCCTCCTCTGGACCCTGGACAAGACCCTCCCTCGCCCCCTGCAGCCAGTGGAGGACCAAACGCCAGGTCCGTGGGCGTCCTGAGCTCTTGCCCAAACATCAGGAGGGCTGGCGTGAAACCAGTGGAGTCCTGAATGATAGAATGACACACCAACAGGCCCAGGGGGAGGTGACAGTCCCAGTCCTTCTGATGAGCGGCTGTGATGGTGGCCAATTGCACGGTGACCGTCCGGTTAAAACGCTCCACCAGC
Source organism: Crenuchus spilurus (assembly GCA_036984385.1). Taxonomy (NCBI): domain Eukaryota; kingdom Metazoa; phylum Chordata; class Actinopteri; order Characiformes; family Crenuchidae; genus Crenuchus; species Crenuchus spilurus. The sequence continues at coordinate 31,221 of BRDA01091483.1, forward strand.
CCGTCACTCTGTGGGTGGAGCGTCGTTATACGTGTTTTACGAATGCCTAACCGGTCCATCACATCCGACTTGAAATTTTGCCCCTGGTTACTGTGGAGCGCCTCCGGCACGTCAAATCGGCAGAAAAACTCCTCCACTAGTTTCGCCGCTGTCGTGTCTGCACACTGGTCATGGACTGCATAGGCCTCTGGCCACTTGGTGAAATAGTCCATGGCATGGCCACGAGTACATAACGATTGCCCGCCTCCGGGAAAGGGGCCCAAGACATCAACGGCGACCTGGTCCATTGGTGCGCCAGAGCGCATGGACTGCAAAGATGCATGGGAGGCCCGCTGCAGCCCCTTCTTAGCCGCACATGCGTCACAGCAGTGGACATACAGCTCCACATCCAGCCAGCAGCCCGGCCAGTAAAACTGCTGTCGTAATTTCTTGAGAGTTTTGTTCACTCCAAAGTGTCCCACACCGGGTGCCCCATGGATGGCTCGGAGCACCTGCTGCCACAGTCTTACCGGCACCAACAGCTGCCAAGCGCGACGGCACGTCGAGGGCTCTTCCCACACTCGATAGATGAGGTCGTGATGGAGCTGTAGGCTGGACCAGCTGATGGTCCACGGGATGTCACTTCATCCCAGGAAGGTGTGCGGCCCTTCTCCAGCTGCGCTGAGACCCATGCCAGTTTGGCGTCTTCCTGTTGAGCTTGGCAAAACTCCTCTCTTTCCACCGCGTCAATGAGGTTTGGGGAAGGAACTGTTGCCGCACACACCACAGCCCTCTCTTCTCTCTCCTCCACCTGAGCACAGTGTGTGCAGTCTGTGAGCGTGCAGGGCCACCTGGGAAAGTGCATCCACGTTGTTGTGCAATTGCCCTGCGCGGTGTCGGATGGAAAACTGGTACTCTTGGAGTGCCGCGATCCAGCACGCAACCTGACCCTCCAGCTACGTGAACTGCATTAACCACGTACAACGAAGCTCCATCTTGCAGCTGGGAGAGGACCACACCAATGCTACGATTGCTGGCATCTGTATCCATGATGAACTCGCTGTCGAGCCTTGGGTACGCAAGCACAGGAGCATTGCAGAGGCTGGTGTGCAGTGCACTGAATGCCTCTTCTTCCTCTTGTGACCAGCAGAACTCAGCCCCCTTTTCGGTGAGACCATAAAGTGGTGCAGCGATGTCTGCAAAACCTTGCATGAACCACCTGTAGTACGAGGCCAGCCCCAGAAAGCTCCTGAGTTCTGCAACGCTCTGTGGTGTAGGCCAGAATTGGATGGCGCTGGTGTTGGCTGGGTCCATCTACACCCCTTCTCCTCTCACAATATGGCCCAGGAAGTTGAGCCGCCACTGGAGAAGGTGACACTTTTGTGGTGCAATCACAGGTTTGCTGCTTTAACAGCTTCCAACACCATCTCCAGATGCTGCAGCGCGCTGACAAAGTCTGGCATGTGCAGAAGCACATCATCCAGATAAACTGTGCAGTGGTCTCTTGGTACACCCGAGCACCCGCTCCATCAGCCACTCAAAGGGGGCATTAGTGTGCCCGACTGCCATCATTGTAAAATGCCATAGTTCAGAACCTCGCATAAACGCAGTCTTTTCTTTGACTTCAGGAGCGAACGGTACCTGTCAGTACCCACTACACAGATCTAAAAAGCTGAACCATGACGCTCCTGATATTCGATCCAGCACTTCGTCAATCCGGGGGATGGGGTACAAGTCTTGCTTGGTCACGGCATTCACGCATCTGTAGTTGACGCAAAAACACCAGCTGCCATCTTTCTTCTTTACCAGCACAACGGGGGCTGCCCACGGACTGCTCGATGGTTCGAAAAAGCTTGAAGATGAGAGCTTTAGCTCTGCAATTTCACGTTTTGCGATGGGCAGACAGTGGGGACGCAGGTGGATAGGGGCTGCATCCCCAGTATCTATGTTGTGTTGAACCAGGGTGGTCTTTGAGCAGTCCTCTTCCCATGCAGCAAACACCCCCTGATAGTGTTCAAGCAGCTCCCAATTTCTCTTGCTGAACCGCCAACAGTTCGGCGCAGCTGCGTTTCCACATCTCTCGGATGGCTTTAATGCTGGATTCAGTTTGCTCTGTTGAAACCGTGCTGCACTCTGCCTCCCGTGCTGGCAGATTAAACTCACACTGTGCCATGGTGTGCAGCAGGTTCCCACTCTGTGTTTCGCTGTGATGCGTGTTCCCACTTGTTTATTGGTGTGTGCTGGCGGTGAGACGGGTTTGCGCAACTAGCTCCTTGGGGACGTGGGCGGGCTCTCGCTCCATTTAGTGAATTTTAACACGCTGGTGGGCGGTGCCTCTCTTATGGACTGATCTTTGATGAGCCATTTCACCATGTTGGTGGGCGGGTTTTCCCTTCTCTGCCGCTCACTGATTTGATGCTTAGTGGGGGTGGGAGTAGCTTCGCGAGCCGTGCCGTGCTTGGCTTGTTCCGGGCAGGCACGCTCCGGCTGACCAGCAGAAAGGCTTTTGCCAGTGAAGCCAGGCTCTTTTAGAGGAAAATTGCTCTGCACAGAACACGGAGGGCTCTCTCGTGAACTGTTTGTTCTCTTAGAAGAGCGTGCCTGCCCTAAAACCTGCTTGTGGTGCAAACTCGCACTACCACAGTTACTGTTACCACAGTTCTTAACTGCATTTGCCACCGCCACGCCCACCGTCGTGATGAGATGAAAGGTTTGCTTACCCCTCGTTGCCATGCCGTGCGCCAGATTTAAAAAGACTTCCACAGCCTTGAGAAAGTCAGCACCCAGAATGCACTCATCCATCACAGGCGCCAGCCAGAACTCCTGCTTCACTTTTCTTCCTCCCAGACACACCTCTAGCTTCTTCTTCCCACACAGCGCTACCGGCGTCCCATCAACAGCATGGAGTTTAAAGTTGGTATGGCTCCAACCTGCTGGAGTGCCCTTGTCTATGTCTGGCAAAACACTGAGCCGTAGTAACGACACCGACAACCCCATGTCTACCAATGCCATAACTTCCGTGCTGTCGATGATGCACCGGAGCCAGAAACCTTGTCTCCCACTCATCCTGGCTTACAAGATTCTGTGATGGAGGGCGGGATTTTCACGAGGCTGCTTTACCTCCTCTAGGCAGACCCGGTTCCATTTCCCTGCCGGCTCAAGCGCACGACACTGACTGGCGCAATGCCTGCGCTTGCGGCACCACCAGCACACCATCCGCTCATTGCTGCTGCTGCCCCTGAAGCTGGCTCCGCACTCCTTGTCGTCCTCAGGAGGTGTCTCTGCCGTGCAGCACGATGGGTGGAGCTGCCGAGATCCCCGTGCAATGATGCTCTCTGCTTTCTCCGCTTCAGCCGTGGCGGTGCGCAAACTCGCCGGCGCCGAGGGCTGAACATGGTGTCGGAGCTCGTCTAGGAGGAGGGCGCAGACGAAGTGCTCCAGTGCCAGCTCGTCTTGGCATGCCCTCGGAAAGGACAGGAATGCGCGCCGTACCAGCACGGCCACCTCCGCAGCCAGCACTCTCACTCTCTCACCCTTCTGCCTTCTCCGCGTCGCCAATGCCGCTCTGGCTGTCGGAGAGTCCGTGCTCCTTCCGTAGCGCCGTAGCAGTGTCTCGACATGTCCCGTGAGGACCAGATGCTCTTCCACCGGCAGCTCCACCAAGACGCGGTGTGCGTCCCCTTGAAGGGCGGCGTAGTGTTGTGCAGTGGTCTGCCGCTCGGTCCAGCCGTAGTAGGTCGCCAGCATCCGGAGCTGCGCCTTGTACGCATCCCAGTCCCCTTGACCATCAAACTGGGGAATATGAACGAGTGCAGCCCCTGTTCTAGCAAAGTCCCTTGATGCTGGATGGCCCATTTCCTCTGTCTCTCCCGCCAAAACTCCGCTCCAATGACGTCCCACCTCGTGGGTGCTAGTCGTGCATGGCTGGCTAGCACCATCAGGAAACATGATGTCGGCATGGCGCCAAACACTCACTGGAGGTGAGAAGCTGTGCAGCCATGCACAGCTGTCACGGGGCCGCTCAGGAACGGGGCAGGCGTCACGCTCTGTACCCCATCCCTTTGCGGACAGCATGCCTGTCTGTTCACCACTAAGCTGCAGGACTTGCCGCTCCAGTTCCTCCAGCTCTTCGACAATGCATCTCCCCACTGACAGGTGGTGCGATCCCACTTCTGACACCACATGTGACGGATCAGACAGTGCGTGAAAGAAGCGATGAGATGGCATGCTCTTTTAGGTTTTCTTTATTAGGCTCAAATGATCACAGTAAAGACAGTAGAAAATCCAAATCCCATGCACGCTCACAATCATACAGTTATATACCTAATTTACCCACTTCACCACGGTGACTACCTACCTACGCAGGCACACTTGCATTCAGATATGTAAACACCTCATATTAACTGGAACACTGTTATCCCTCTAAACATTATCCCAAATACACATAGAACAAAACCCTCCCCAACCAACCCCAACAGATCCCTGGGGATTATGCAGATCCGGCCTCCTAACCATCACAATAATAATAATAAGAAGAAGAAGAAGAAGAAGAAGAATACATTTTATTTAATATAGCACTTTCATGACACTCAAAGACGCTTATATTATATTAAATATTGACAAATTAATAATAATAATAATTATTATTATTATTATTAATATAATAATTATTAGTTACTATTAATAATATACTAACTATTAAACATTATAATGAAAAATAAAATAATAAATATACATATTATTAAATATTAATAAACTGTTAAATGCATGTAACATAAAATTATCACCCAATTCTGTTTCACCTTTTCAGTCAACTTCACTCCAGCTCATTATCACCAATGTTACACTTATGTTTGGAATGTACAATCAATAGACCTCATTTGCACATAATTATACCTTATTTTTGAGTAAAAATAAGCAGAAATTCAGAATTATTTTGATAATAGTTCAACTTAGAGACATATAAATGGATAGCTTATAACATACTGGTAGATGCACTCAAACAGACACAGATTCAAATGTTAATGTTAATGAAGATTAATATGAAACATCTGATATTAAAATACCTTTCTGATGTGACACAGGCAGAACTAACACTCAACATGTTAACAACTTAGAGATGAAAGTCCAGACACTATTTGAGGGAGTGACAGCTGCGACAGCCAATCACACATTAGCAAGAAACGACAGAGCCAATCGTTGAGCTTGTGGGCCACCAAAAGGAAAACAGATTTCAGATTGAGCAACTTGGAATAATTCGAACCGAACGGAATAGTGGGAGGGCGAGACTAGTTTGTGAACCAAACGCTTCATGAGTACAACAAAATCCCAGACGTTTGTGAAATTTCACCTGAACGTTTTTTTTAAGTCTCAAAAAGAGGATATGTCTGTGTAAAAGAGGACGTCTGGTCACCCTACTGAATTCATCCAGACTATGAAGGAGCACAAGGAATTAAAAGTAGTAAAGTAGTAAACTTACAAGTGTTAAACCAAAATATAGCTAAAAATATAGGTCAAAATTATTAGCCCCAGTAATAATTATTTGCATACTATAACAAAACTATTAGAAAAAATCACCATGATCAATATTATTAGCACCCTTAAGAACTGACTTTGGCCATAGCACAGAGTTCTGCAGTGGTGTGCTTTATCTTTGTAATAATGAAAGCTTATATCGAGTCACAGCTGAGGGTTATCTACCTCCCAATTTATACACAGTATAAAAGCTTCAGAAAGCATTTTAGCTGTCATTTGAGAAAGCATCATGCCAAAAACAAGATAAGTCTGTTCACAATTGTGAAAAATAATCACTGATGCTTACAAAACAGGAGAAGGATATACAAAGTTATCAAAGCATTTCCAAGTATCAAGAACTGGAGTGAGAAGTATTACCAAGACATTCAAAGACACCCATACAATAAAGAACAAGCCTTGCAGAGGTAAAAATCACAAAATTTAAAATACCCTGGAAAGAAAACTAATGATAGAAGTGTCTAAAGACCCCAGAACAAATACCAGATGATAGTGAATGACTTAGCCAAATCAGGAACTGTTGTCTCAAAAAAGACAAATCACTAGAACTCTGCACAGAAATTAATTGCAGGTTGCAAACCAAGAAAAACACTTCTGCAGAAAAGACCTTCAAGCTAAACTGAAGTACACTAAGGATAACCTGGAGAATGATTATGTACACTGGAAGCATCTGAGCACATCCACAGTACTGGGAAACAGTTATGGGACATGGAACTTCAAAATTAAAATTGTCACAAAATGTGCGAACATGTAAGCTAAATTAGACACTCTGAAATCATATCTCTCCAATTGTTTTACAATAAAAAAAAGAAAATTGGAAAAGAATCAAGTTGGTGCTTTAGATTCTGTTAGTTACATGGTTTCTATTGTGCATAAACTTGCTGGTTTATTAAAACATTACAGTTTTATCATTATGGCACAAACCTGTATGATACAAGTTTACTTTGGGTATAGACCTCATTCATGACAGTCCAACCTACAATATTTGATCTGTGCCTGTTAAATGGAAACCGTAACTTACGCAATCTAAAAAGATTGCGTAACAAATATATACACAACAATTTAGAAAACAAAAAACCTTCTAACATGACAGAAGATGATACAATGTATTCATTTAATGCAATTTATACCATCGATTATATCCACTAAATAGAATTCATAATAAATTGTGTAAGTTTCATGGAAAAAATAAGAATTAATTCCCAGTACTGTGGATATGTTCATGTCCTTTGGACAGATGAGGCAAAATTAGAGCTCTTTGGCCATAAAGACATTGCTTATGCTTGGAGGAAAAAGTGAGAGACTATAACACAAAGAACACCATCCTCACTGTGAAACACACTGGTGGGAGTGTAAGGTTGTGGAGATGCTTCAGTGCATCTGAACCTGGGAATCTCATCATGGTGGAAGGAATCATGAAGAAAGAAGGATGTGTGAAGATTTTGAAAAAAAAAAAAAAAAAAAGCAGCAAAACTTGGTCTGGGTCATCACTTTCTAACATGACAACGACTCAAATCATACATCACTTCTGGTGAAAAACTACTTTCAGAAGACCATTGTGAACATTATTGACTGGCCTGCACAAAGCCCTGACCTGAATCCCATTGAAACTCTGTTTGGTGAACTGAACAAGAAGGTTAATGACTGAAGGCCATCAAATCTGGAGGAGCTTGAGAAATTTACAGAAGAAGAATGGACTGGGATTGCTCAGGAGATGTCAGAGACTTGTTGACAACTACTGTACAACTATTAGACAACAACTAATGGACTGCAGGTTGTTGTCCAGCAAAAAGAACAAAATCAACTGACTATAAGGGTCAGGGGGGCTAACCATTTTGACCATGGTAGTTTTTGTGAAATAATTTAATTTCTGTGGGCATATTCAAAATAAAACTGGGATGTTTGAAAACCTGTGTTATAAGATCTTTGCTCTATTTAACAGCATTTGAGAAATACATTTAAAACAACATTTTTTTGTAGGAGTGCTAATATTTTTTTTGCTGACCGAGAAAATGCCAAGAAAGCTGCATCTAAGCAAGAGATGCCTCATGTCATGTCATGTCATGTCACACGCCATCATCGCTTCGCGATGGCTGCACAGACGAGTCACTTCTCTCCAATGCCATCTGTCTCTGGTTGCTTGTAGCAGGCTAGCACCTGATAATCCAGTCCATGTCTTGATATTA
>BRDA01091484.1:5000-16736 GCA_036984385.1 Crenuchus spilurus
TGTACATTTTGAATAACAAGACAATGCAAAACCACATGCTGCACACATTACAGGAGAAGAAGAGGGTACAGGTACTGGACTGGCCTGCCTGCAGTTTTACACTGTCCCCACTAGAGATTTTACCACAACAGCCAAATACTGAAAAACTTAACCTGTGTTAGCAAAAAAAAATGGGATAAAATAACATCAGAAACACTTCTTCATGGTATCTTTTATTAAATTGTGAGGAGTGGCAGCATTACAGTGATAAACACAGGAATAGATGAATACTAACTAAACAAGAAATTAAATTATTATTATTATTATTATTATTATTATTATTATTATTATTAATTAATTTAACATTATTATTATTATTCATTATATATTATTATTAATTAATATTAATATTAATATTAATATTAATAATAATAATAACAATAATAATAATAATAACAATAATAATAATAATATGAATAATAATAATAATAATAATAATAATAATAATAATAATAATAATAATATGAATATGAATAAAAATAAATAAACATGAAGCACCCTGGCATGCAAGAGGCCTTCAGACTTGGTCGGTCACAATTCTGAAGAGAATAATTATTATTTTGAGTATTTTACAGGGTTTGTATAATGGATTTTTTTTTATCAAATTACCACCATCTTTAAATTTGTATAATTATTCAGACTCATCTTTTCATTGTATGTATTACCTCGGCTACATTGTAAATGAGGGACACCCTCAATGTACCCCAGGTTTAAATAAAGGTGACTGAATTGATTGATTGAATTAAATGTCCTGTAGATTGAGATTTTTTACCACTGCTGGTATGGCTGTACATTTTCATACACCTGCAAATTCAGCTACTTCCTTCACACTGTGACCTTTGGTGCCCAAATGCGATTAATAATTTGTTTTTCCCCATTTTCCATAGACTGAATGAGATATTCACTGCACTGTACCACCTCTTCTCATCTATGTATTCCATCACACACTGCACAAGTATTTATAGCCTGATCATCCTCATGCAGCAGCATCTGCAGAAGCCAGAAATTGCTTCCAACTTAAACATACAAGAACTACATTTTGGAAGATTATTAGAAGTTGCAAGCTAGTGTGCAGGACAATGTGTTGCTTGGCAATAGACCAGTTCCGGTCCAATTGTGGAATTGTAGAACTTTTTGAGTTGGTGGAGCAAATAAATATTGTCATAATCGCTGTGTGTTATCTAATAAACGATGCGTTTATCGCTGTGAATAAATAATATGCTGAGGTATGATGTATTGTGTTTACACTGAGTTTGATGTGAATCCGTATTGAGAGCATGCTATGTAACTATTTCTGTCCTCAAATGTCCATTCTCTTATGACTATTTCTGTCTCTCCTTAAATGGCAGTTTTCTGTTATTGTTGTCCTGTTCACTAGATGGCTAAACTTGGCTACTGTCCAGCCTTTATAACCCATGATAGCCCAGCTTTCAGAAGGCTAGCTGAGTGTGTCTGTGGATCTGTGCACACCAATAAGCCTGTTTTCCTGAATACATCGACAAGTTCCCTGATGTGAAGGGTCTTAGGTGAATTTCTACGGTGGTGCCGTGACCCAGATTGGTCAATTTCATCGCTACACGAAAGTTGAGTGGGCCAATCATTGGCCAGACCCTACATCAGTAATTGGTCTCCTTACATTGAAGGAATGAAGGAGAAGACTATTTATGTGTTCGGTCTATACTGAGATCTGTGGATTTGTGTACACCAATAAACCTGTTCTCCGGACAACTTCGGCTAGTTCCCTAATGTGAAGGGTCTGTTTGGGGTGAATTTCTACAGCTGTTGTACAAAAGCAAAGTTGTGCTGTTATGCTGATTATCACATAATGCCAATGTCAGTGTATTTCATGTTCACTAAAATCACTATCTACTTACCTGTTCACAGGTGTTGCTGAGGGGATTTTTGGTGACGTATTTTAGGTTAAGACTATTTGTGGTTGATTAACACACATACACTGTGGTGGATAATATGCATCAAACAACATTTTTGCATAATAATTGTGCTAGAATGATTAAGAAAAAGTAATTATTGTTATTCTTCAGTGTATGGATGCTTGTAATATCAGCTGATAAAATAAAAAATAGGACTTACAATTGAGACTTTTTCATTTCAGTTTGCGATTCAAGAGAAAATCACTGGAAAATGGAAAATCTCCTGTTTATACCCCATGTTTAACCCCCTGCAGTCTGAGGGTTTTTCAGACTCTCGGATGTAGTTTGACAAGCCTTCACATTTTTTTTACAAATTACGCCAATCTGAAACATTTTTTCCCCAAAGTGTTACACAGGCTTTAGTTCAGCACTAACTCAGCAACAACAGTGTCAAAACAGTAAGAGTGTCATAAATCTATATTTTGATTAAATCTGCTCTAAACTTCGACTTTCCAAAAACATATTTTCAGATGTGCTGATATATTGTGAAAAAACGCTTTAAACATGTCTAGCCATAACCTTTGTGGTCATAACTCAAAACATGCCTAAAGAGAGGTGTTGGCTACACACTGCTCATTACAGTTTTTAGACATTGTATGTGGTTTTATTTCTAAAACTTAAGAAATGTGAGTTGACGTGTTTCACTCATTCAGTGGTTCCTAAATTGAATATTTATGAGATAGGCGTGAACACTCAGGTGATAGCTCTTTTGCACATTCCATGGCCGGTAATACACCAATAGAATGTCTGGAATTACCATGTCATTATCATATGAATGAATGATCGCTTAATTTTTGGGAAAAATGTGCAGCTGTCTGACTCGCTCTGAAAACATGTCTCTGCTTATTTAAGCTCCTCTTACAAATATCTGAAGATATATTTAGATGCAAGCTCTATATATTTGAAAAGCAGACCATTTAAGGTTTGCATGTTGTGTTTAGTTTTGTTTCTAGGTTCAAACCTCAGAGAGTTATATAAAGGTTTTTGAGTAATTTTATTAATATGCTGCCGGTGGAAGAGTCGACTCCAAATGTGTTAAAAAGGAATTACCTAAACCTCCTCTTATGTAACTGAATTTCAGGCAAGCCTTGAAACCTACATGAGCGGAGATTAAAAACTTTGAACTGATGACAAAGTGCTCATAAAATGTTGGGACAGATCTTTCACAGGTTATTTACCGTATTTTCCAGACTATAAGTTGGTTTCTTTCATAGTTTGGCTGGGGGTGCGACTTATACTCTGGAGTGACTTATGTGTGAAATTATTAATACATTATTACCGGTATATCACACTAAACTGCAAGAGGGCGCAACTGAGGATGAGTCTGATGTAAGCGACGTAGAAGAGGAAGCGCCGCATCTTCTACCTCCGGAGTTAGCGGAGTTGTTTAAAAGTGACACAGAGGATGCAGATTTCATTGGATTTTAGTTATTTGGAGTTACACAGAAACTTTTTAGCATATTATATATGCTATGGCTTTCTGAATAAATCTTAATAAGTTACGTTAACATACCAGGCACGTTCTCAGTTGTGTCAGTAACGTAAGCATACTGTTCAATTATTCAGCCTGTTGTTGCCTCTATTCTATTTTTATTTTAAATTACTTTTCAAAATGACATGTCTGTGCTTGGTGTTAGACTTTATGAAATAAATTTCCTCCAAAAATGCAACTTATACTCCAGTGCGACTTATATATGTTTTTTTTTCTTCTTTATAATGCATTTTATGGCTGGTGCGACTTGTACTTCGGAGCGACTTATAGTCCGGAAAATACGGTAGTTAAAGATTGTTGTAATTACCATCTCTATAACAACATGTTGAGTATGTGGAGATTATCTTCTCAGTAAAATCTACATATATGAACTCTGCAAATAAAGTGAATTCACATCCACAGATTTTAATTCCAAACATCTGCTGAACATCTACTGAATGTATTCAAATGCTTCACAATTGTTACTTCGCTGATGTGTTGTTGACATTTTACTACTAAATGATGTTTTGTCAATAAACCATCCAGCCACAAGGACCTCTGGATCTCTGAAATGTGACACTAAATGTGATGAAGAGAAAATCCTCAGTGATGGCAATAGTCTCAATCCATAAACATGGACAACAAGTATTTGGGGAAAACCATTTGTGTTACTTCATTAAAAAAGGACTCTACTCTTATATGGGCTGTAAGTTCATTGTTGCATGCAAACAGATTAATGACTCCTCTCTAGTGGACGTTTCAAGAATAAGAATCAAAATTAAAATAACAAATGCATTTTTATAGCGCCTTTCATACATTAACATGCATCTCAGCATCAAATGCAGCATTTGATTAATTCCTCACCAAGTGGATGTGATGAAGCTGGAAGCAATCTCAGAGATCACATTAGCTAAAACTCAGCTAATATTCACATCCATCAACCATCTTGGGTGATGTGAATGATAAAATTTCACTCATTAGGAAGTGGTTAGGCCTAAATATTCATTTAACTCAGGACGTGACCTTCCAGAGTCGAAGTGATGGAGGTCCAGCTCCCAATATGGATTTAAACAGATATGGGAGCAGGACATTTGCCAAGTAAGCTTAAAGTTTTACCATGTTGTTAAATTCCACACACCTGAGCACCAATTTTTGGGATTTAAAATAAAGTCAAATGGGGAATTGGAGTTTTACACTGCTGAGCTGAGGGTCAAGTTGGACCGAGTGGACTTAATACTGTGTGCAGTTGCACTGGGATTTGCTTAAATGGAGAAAAAAAAATGTAATTGTGAAACTATGGAGCTGAATGATTTGATCATTAAAGCTTAGATATTTTTGTACAAGGGACAGCACTGTTCACTTAAAAATGTAGAGCTAATGTGTACATCCCACTATTATGTTGCAAGCAGGTTATTTAATTATTAAGAAATGTGCTACAAATATAGCAAGTGGATTAGTGTCACCCTGTCGCGGCCCTGCCCACACCCCCTGCCCCAGCTATGTTTCTGTCACATGTCTGTCATGTGTCATTGTTAATCCCAGCCCTGCAGTCTTGTTTCATGTAATCAGTGTGTGCTTTAAAAGCTTCCTCATGTCTCTGGTCCCTTGTCCGTCATTCTGTGTGTCTATATAATCTGTGTGTTGATGTCATTCATATACTGTTTGTGCATATGTGTAGATTGTCTATATTTTGTCAAGCCACAGCTCTGTTTTGTCCTGTTCATGCCACAGCCACAGTCTGTTTTGATTTTGTTACACAGCCAAAGTGTTTGTTTTACATCCACGCCTGCCTCCGACTCCTGGTGGTCACAGCATTCTTAAAATTAGAAATGTATTACATTTTATGTACACTTTTAAAGTGCTTTTTGTTAATAAATAAATGCCTTCCTGGCTGGATTACATGCACGTTTATAGCTGTTTAGATATTGCTATCCTTTTCTGGGCAAAAACAACAAAATCTCTTTTTTATGAAAAACTGCCATAACAAAAACAATTCAAGTTAATGAACTTAATTATAATGTAACATACATAAACAAAATAAGGCAACTGTCCCCACACTTTTGATGTGCAGATGTAATGTGTTACGTCTGTTAGACTACAACTGCACTGTCACATGTGGACTAATGGACTGTTTTGTATGTATTGTTGAGATTTTCATGCATCTAGGTTAATGTGTGTGTGTGTGTGTGTGTGTGTGTGTGTGTGTGTGTGTGTGTGTGTGTGTGTGTCCTAGAAGTGATGCACATTAAAAGATGATGACCTACAGCCTGAGTCCATGGTGGTTGCTCACTTTAACTTAGACCCAGAGCTTCCCCTCTAGTGCCTGTCACTGTGAAGACATGTCTGCTACACACACACATACACACACACAGTAGACGTAGTAGGCATGATGGGGACGGTGAAGAAGTAAGAGAGACAACAAGAATGGCGAGAGAAAAAGAAAGATGAGAGAAGGAGAGAGAGAGTAAAAGAGAGATTATGGTTTTCCATCACGAGAACAAATTGAATAGGAATGCAATTTTATTTCTTTAAATGTGAGTCTGTGTGTGTGTGGTCTGGTTATTTATCTCTTTCTGGGGACTAAATGTCCTCATACTGATATGAATAAAAGGTCAAATCTGTGCACACGGGGACATTTTCTGGTCCCCATAAGGAAACATGCTGTTTAACAAGTAAAACAACTGATTTTTTATTGCTATGTAGGTGTATGATTATTACACAAGTCAACAAACAGTCCCCACAAATATAGTACCCAATGTGTGTGTATGTGTGTGTGTGTGTCCTTCCCATTGCTTTTATGGGTGCAGCATTTTGGCATGTAGCTGAAAATCTCAGTAGCACTTCAGGGGAGAAAAAGTAGTGTGGGAAATCTGAAGTGTGTGGGAACAGACTGTGTGTGTGTGTGTGTGTGTGTGTGTGTGCGCGCACATGTGCATGCCTTTGATTACGTCTCTGATTATGTATAACATCCCCCATCTCTCTCATGTCCTCTTTTTCTTCTTCCCACTACGTTCTCTGCTATTCCCACCAACCAACTCTTCTAAAAGGGGTTTAAAGGTCACAGAGGTCAGTGTTAGGTCCGTGGGGGGTAAGCAGGGAAGTATGGAGACAGATGTACAGACAGCGGTGGACCACTGGGAGCGTATGCTGGGAATGAAGCTTTGGGTTGTCAAACATCTTCCCAAAGTCAAAATGCTTCATCTAATTACAGTCCATCATGACCGCCCGGATCGGCACTGGAGCAGAGTCATCGGAGACTTTTTTCTGTTCACCATCACACTCACAAAACATTTGGAAAGACATTACAGGACTGCGGTTCTGCAAATGTCTTTAGTTACGTTCATGTTTCTACTGAATTAAATGAGACGGGAATATTACGGATAGGCAGAAGTGGATGTGAAATCCAGCATTTGATGGAGTTGCCCCGACATGTGATTTCGAATGAGGTTGATCACTTCGCATGGGCGTGTTTAATTCTATCTGAAGTTGTTTGGCAGTGTTTAACTTCAAAGTAATTGAAGTTTCCTATCACTCAATCACAGGGGAAATGATAAATAGCGGTGCTGTTTTCAATCTTTTAAAAAAACATTTAATGCAGAATATGAAAACAGTGAAATAGGGCAGTGTGTGCGTGTGTGTGTGTGTGTGTGTGTGTGTGTGTGTGTGGACTCTCAGGACATCAAACCATTTTTTTGTTTTTGTTTTTTTTCCTGTTTTCAAGCTTAAACAAGTGTGCTGATTGAATGCTGAGGGACAGATTGGATGCTGCAGTTATGGAGATGGCTTGTTTGCTCGTTTGAGACGAATGATTGCGTTCATTTCCCAGGGAATGGGATCCGCTTGCCTAAACGAAGCCCGTAATGGACGCTGCACCGCATCGCAGCTCACCGCCGCCGGCTGCAGGACTCTCCGGAGAAACGAAGCCTGACCACATCGCAGATGCTCAAAAGGAGTTTTCAGATTTTTTCTTGCTACCTCACTGTGTTGACTGTGTATTTGTTTGGGTGTTTGGATGAAGGTCAAATTACCAGCCATTTGATACACCACTACATTGTTTTATGGCTTGAGGTCTAGTGAGGTCTTGGGAAGCTGCTGTTCAGTGCATTTTAGTGATTTTCATGGTTTTTATATCTACACTTGGGTACCTGGAGAGCCTGCAAACCCACAAACTGTTTTGTTAGTTGTCTGGGTCTGAAAATATGATGTTTAACAACTGGTTCAGGATAGAGCACCCTTTTTGCACAAGTGAATTAGCCATGCCCCCCACTGGTGTAACTCCAACCATGTGTTTGAACTGTGATGAGTAATTTTTTATATGTACACATAACTATATACACACCAATAACAAAAAAAAAAAAAAAACTCCACAGCATCAAAAAACAGTAGAGTGGATTATTATTATTATTATTATTATTATTATTATTATTATTATTATTATTATTATTAATATTATTATTATTATTATTAAATTAAAATTATTAAAAACAACAAATATGAACTTGAGCTTTTATCTTCAACTGAAACCTCAGCTTTAGTGAGTTTATTTCATCTTTTTTTTTTCTTTGCTTTGGCCATATCGTGCTGTTGTTGTGTTATTTTGTCTGTGTTACAGTGATGTTTGCATAAACTGGATCTGTATCTCTAAAAACTTGTCAGTAAGTTTAGTTGTGGTCTTGAATATTGAAGCTAAATTTAAGCTAAGTTAAATTCTTATTCATCAGTGTCTTATTCCAATGTTCCATTCCACCATAAATGAAGCAGTAGTGGTATCGGATGCATATTTAACCCTCCGGAGTTGGCGGACACGCCTCTGGGTACAAAACCAAAATTCTGTATGAACACTTTTATAACTCTGTGAGATTTTATCCTAGAAACAAAACAAAACCTTCCCCAGAAACCTTAAAGGGCCTATAATATATATATATATATATATAAATATATATATATATATATATATATATAGATAGATAGATAGATAGATAGATATTTGTGAGAGGAGCTTAAATAAGTAGATACATGTTTGTGAGAACGAGTCAAACATCTGCGCTGTTTTTCCCTCCAAATAACACGAGCTGTCATTCATATGATAATGACATGGTAATTCCAGACATACAGTTGGAATTACATAGCCGGCCATGAAATGTGTTTAATGTGAACAATAGACCTCTCACCTGAGTATTCACACGTGTCTCATGAATATTCAATGTAGGGTTAGTCGCTGAGGAGTGTCATCTCCCATTAGTTAAGCTTTAGAAATAAAAGCACATACAATGTCTAAAAACTGTAATGACCAGTGTGTAGCCACCACCTCTGTTTATTTAGTTCTGAGCTCAAAAGTCTTGTCAACAAATGTTTAGCAAAGGGGAAAGTTCATACTTTACTCACTCATATCAGAATAGTATGACCACTAAATGAATACTCTGAGTGAGGAGTGTTTTTTCCTACAATCAGATAGGTGGTCTTTTTTTCTGACAGGAATTAGAACATGATTAAATATCAACTAAATTTCACCTCATACAGTCTCTTTACATTTGAACAACCTATCGAGTGAAAGCTGTATTTATATATGACATTTTATTATTTAAAATGTTATTTATGAAATGTGCCATATCAATGGCTTTGTTGTTATTTTTCTTCTTGCTTTTTATTATTTTGTTTTGTGTCATGTCTCATTTTAATTATTATCATCAGCTGTCAGCGAGAGAACAGAAAAAAGAAAGAAAAGAAAGAAAACAACACAAAATGAAAGAATGTGAGCAAATTAATGTTGCAATCTCATTAGGAGATGCTGAAGAGTGTTCATCAACCCCACGCTCTCAGCAGGATGACCACAGCTGCAGGCTGACTTCAGCGCAGTGCAGATTGATTTGTATGCGCGTTCTATGGCACACATTGTCCCAAAGCAACTTTCCAAAAAAGCAGAAAATAATCAAGCTGAGGGAGAGAGTGGCAGGCAAACTCTAAAAGACCAACCAATGGTCCAAAGGAGAGCCCACCCTGCAGATAGCACTAGTGCATTTACTCCAGCTCTCACTCCATCACATTCTTTACCACATCCTCTTCACCATCTCTCTGTCTCTATCTTTCTCCTTATTCTACCCCCCTCCCCTCCATTTTCACCCCACCTATTCCACAGAAGCCCCGCAGACTCATCCATTTGTATTAGGGCCGGGGAGCAGGAGCATTAGCGGGCCGTTCGGGTGTCTGGCTGAAACGCTGCCCCTCGGGATGCCGAGCAAGAGTAATGGAATTACAGCCCATTATCAGATGGAGATGATTCCATTTACCAGGAGAGGAGTGAGGAACAAGAATGAGAGAGAGAGAAAGAGAGAGAGAGAGATGGATTTGGCCCATTTTGCTATGTCTAGGCTAATCTTTGCCTAACAGCATTCTGTGATTGGCTCCCCCAGCATCCAACCCAACCAAGCATCCTGAGCTTTAATCAAACCACCCAGTGTTTCTTAAGAGTGCTTCGGCCGAGACGCTGGAGGATTTGCAGTTGTGATTCATTTTTCGTGGTATTAACAGAGATTTGCTCTTTGATTAATGAGTCCTCGCCTTATAACAGTCAGTAGGCAATGTCTGCATAATGCGAGCCTTTTAAAATAATATGCACCAAAAAACTAGAGGTGACAACATTTTGTAGACGTGAATACAAGATGGGAAAGCTATTGAAACTCCTGACTGCTCAGATCTCATATCACAAACTTAGAATTAGTTGGTCAGATGAGGATGGGTCCCCCATGTGAGCTCTTCCTCCAGCTCTGAGGGAGTTTTTCCTTGCCACTGTCGCCGTTGGCTTGCTCACCGGGGATTAGGGATTAATGATTTGATGTCTGTTATTACTAACCCTGTAAAGCTGCTTTGTGACATCAGTTGTAAAAAGCGCTTTATAAATAAATTTGATTGAATTTGATCTCTGCATGATGCGTTTCCTGCCTACCTTAGACCAGATGCTCACCAAGCATCTACTATGGCCTGTTCCAGATTAGCGACCTGCACTATATCCACAAGTTTATATGGACTCTAAATGCAGCTACCATTAGCATTATTACTTTTGTTATTGTAAATCTTACATTCTTTGTTCAGATTGAGTGATCACTGTATCAGTACACCTGAACACTACAACAGCATCATAGAATTGTATGAAGCTATCTACCAACTAATTCGACCAGAGGAGGATTGGGACCCCCCCTTGTGAGTCTGGTTCCTCCCGAGGTTTCTTCCTCAATCTCTTGCCACAGTCTCTGTTGGCTTACTCAGTGGGGGGTTTTGTTATTACTGGATCCTGTACATCAGTTGTAAGAAGTCCTATATCAATAAAAGTGGCTTGTTTTAACCTACATACATTCAAAAATTGTGTATTTGATATGTTTTCTCATTTATAAGGTTTATTATAATGTAAATTGCAGCTTTTTGGCTCAGTTTAGAGTCTCTGGCTCTTCACCAGTTGTAGACGTGTTTAAATCCAGATTTAAAATATTTTTATTTGTATAAACCTTCCCCAGATAACAAGCATACGTTGGCCCAACGTTGGCTCAACGACAGTGATTACATTGGCATGACGTTGGCAAGTCACGTTGGGCCAACGACATTTTGGCCAGTGGGCCTACGTTGGCCAGACGTTGGCTGTCAACCAGTTTTCGAAGGTGGGCCTACGTTGGCCAGACGTTAGCTGTCAACCAGTTTTCGAAGGTGGGCTTACGTTGGCCAGACGTTGGCTGTCAACCAGTTTTTGAAGGTGGGCTTACGTTGGCCAGACGTTGGCTGTCAACCAGTTTTTGAAGGTGGGCTTACGTTGGCCAGACGTTGGCTGCCAACCATTTTACAATTGCAAGGCAAATCTTTTTATAACAATATAAACTTTCAGAAAGGAAAATCTGTTAGTTACCAAACTTGTTTGATTGGTTAATAAAATCTGATGTATAATAATTAGGAATTAAGTGGTTTTTTTGAACAAGGCGTCTGAGTGACCGTTCTGATAGAATTTTGCTGCACAGTGACATTTGTAGCCAAACGCCGTTACTGGAACCTCTAGATTAAATGTGACACAGTAATCACAGCAAGAGGCCTGTGTAGACGATGTAGAGGAAAATATTTTAAAGCTTGAAAGCTGTTAGATGTTAGCTTTTAGCATTTACCAATTAACGTTGTGTTTCAATTCAGGCAGTTGATCAGATTACTATTATAAATTTACAATGATTCTTTAAAATCGATTTAAGATCTAAATATAAATGAATAAATACTTGGAATACCTTTTTAGTGAGCGTAGATCAAAATTTGTACCATTTTTAT
>BRDA01091484.1:17551-29691 GCA_036984385.1 Crenuchus spilurus
TTTGTGTTGCAATTAACCATTTACGATTTTCGATTGTAGATTGTCGAAAGTTCGAAAATTTTTAAAAGGAGATGTACCAGATGTGTCCGGAGAACGACACTAATGACACACAGTGTAAATTAGATCTCCAAGGTCATTGCCGCAAACCGATGTTACAGTGACACGTCGTTTTAAGATAGTCTTGCCAGTGAGTCTGCGGAACAATTTTTTTGGTGAATTAAGGAAATAATATGTAGTCTAAAATAATTGGTTTTGCTGCACAGTGACATTGTAGCCAAACGCCGTTACTGGAACCTCTAGATTAAATGTGACACACAGTAATCACAGCAAGAGGCCTGTGTAGACCATGTAGAGGAAAATTTTTAAAAGCTTGAAAGCTGTTAGATGTTAGCTTTTAGCATTTACCAATTAACGTTGTGTTTCAATTCAGGCAGTTGATCAGATTAGTATTATAAATTTACAATGATTATTTAAAATCAATTTAATATCTAAATATAAATGAACAAATACTTGGAATACCTTTTTGGTGAGCGTAGATCAAATTTTGTAGCGTTTTTATTGTTATCTTTTTTAGCCAACTGGGCACAACCTGCTTCAATTCCCTCAGTTTAAATGTCCGCGCGAGCCACATTATAACGGTCGTTTTGCATGTGACGTCATGCGCGCGCACACTTGTCCTGCTGTATTACTCATTATTACTCACTTGTATGGGACAGCTGTGCATTTATAAATTGAGTGAAGTTTCAATGTTTACTTACCTGAAAACATTTGGAGCGAGAGAGAGAGATGGACAGAGAGAGAGAGAGAGAGAGAGAGCATGCTGTTGAGGTGGAATCGGGGATTTCTTTATTTTGTGAAACCTATACGAAAGTATAACTTTATTAATTCATGAACCTCCCTAATTGTAATGAGCTTGCGACTTTTTTACGACTTTAATCTCGCAATAAAAACCTGAAAAATATTCTACTAAGTGGCTCCAATACACCACCGTAAACTTATGACCGGCTCTTTGAGGTGGGAATTGCTTGCTCTCTATACTTCCTCCTCCTCTCTATACTGCTCTCTCCTTCCAAACATAGCCAACGTGGAGCCGACGTTGGATAAACGGTGGCATTTTGACGCCTTCTGAAAATACAGCCAACCACAGACCAACGTTAGTCCGACGGCGAAATTCGACAGGCGACCAGTTAACCAACGTTGGGCCAACGTACTGTTGCTATCTGGGAATGTTTGTTATTGCTAGCTAATATTCACAAGAAAATTTGTGTTAATGTTAAACGAGTAGGAAAGGGAACTGTTAGGTTGAGGTGTGGTGGTGGAGACAGGAGTAGTTTCATGACAGATGGATTTATTTACAAATACAAGTAGCCTGGATGCTGCTACATACACACAGAATGTCTCACAAAGACGATGACATCAAGAGGAGTCTAAGGCCTTCCTTTCACCTAATGACTTTGAAAAGACTCTGAAAAGACTTTTAACAGACTAAAATCTGACACCATCTCACATCTACTGACTTTTTAGTCACAGTCTAAGATTTTGGAAATACTGTGAATCTTGCAGGGTCACTAATTTAAAGACTGCAACTAGATTTCTTTTGAGATTATTTCCCACCTGCTTTCATTTTACATAGAATTAATGCAATAAAGAGCATAATTACTGCAAAATGTGTATTTATTAAAACTTTTCTTTGTATCAAAAATAACTTGACGCACAATAAGACAACATAGTGCAAAATCTAAATATAGTAATGTGCATTACAAATACAGTGCTAGAGCTCAAAATACTGTCAACATAAGATTCACATCCATGCATTCCTGGTCATGTGTGTCTGCATGCTCCTCATTTTCTTCCAGCTGTTGTGGAAAACAATAACTTTTAAGATTAAAATTATCATTAAATAGCCCCATTCAGTAGTGTTTAGCTAGATAGTTAGCTTTAGCATAGCACACTCACCTGGGATTTCAAGGGCTTCAGCAATTTGTCCACTTTTTTTTCTTTTCGTCTCTGTCGTGTAATAAATGGTAAAACTCTTGCTCACTTCACAGCTCCACCAGGTTCTCCTCCTTTTCTACAGTCCAGGAGAACCATAGTTTCCGAGCTCTCCAGCCATATTTACCCACCAGGCATTTGCGTACTTGCCTTTGCGGCTTCCTGTAGCTCTCCAATTGGTTCCCGACAGTGTTCACATCACTATTTGCTTGAGTGAACTCTTATGTAAAAAACGACATTTTTTATTTTATCGGAACGCCTCGACATGAAAAAGGCTGTCTAAAACTTTCTGTCCTGACCACCTTACACTTGACGATTGAGATGACGCGACCACAACTCGACTCTAGCAAGACTTAAAAAAAAAAAAAAAAAAAAGTCGAAATGACGAAAAACTCTGAAACGTATTAATTAAATTCAGACTGCCCTCCCAGGTGCTGCAAAACTTCTACGCCCTCACCATAGAGAGCATCCTCTCAGAAAACATCACGGTCTGGTTTGGGAACAGCACCCTGCAGGACAGACAGCCTCTTCAAAGGGGTGTGTGTTCAGCTAATGGACCCTAGCCACCACAGCAATTGATTTTTCTCTCTGCTGCCATCATGGAGGCATATTCGTGCCCTGAGTCATGATAGGATTCTTCTGAATGGTGATTTTAATTTCATGTGGATGAAGCCGCAGAAAAAACTAAATAACTACTGAATTCATGTTACTTTTAACACATTTGATTTTACGCAGTACATAACTAGTCTGACATATCCATGGTCACACTTGAGATTTAGTCATGTCACGAGGTTTATCTATTAACATAAATGAAATTTTGGATATAGCCATCTCAGATTACTATTCTTTATTTTTTAGTGTGTCTGCCTCTGTTGACTTGAAAGACAGAGTAACAAAAATTAAGAAAAAAACATTTTAACTTACCAACAGCAGCTGCCTTTGGCATTTCACTACATTACAAAATTCTCTGCACATTAATTCAACAGTGCATGACATGATCAGCCATTTCAACTGTAAACTGAAATCTATTTTAGATAGTGTTGCACCAGAAATTTTTTTTTAAAAAGTCCTTGACCACAAAAATGCTGGGGAAAAATAAAAAAAATAAACCCACTGAAAAGGGACACAAAGCAGAATGGAATGGAGGAAAACTAAATTAACTATTCATTAAGAAAGTCTTAAAAGTTGTATTAATATTTATAACAGTGCAGTATAAACAGAAAGACCAAATACTACTCAAAACTTATTAGTGACTAGAAACAACCCAAGAGTTTTAATTTCAATAACTAATCACCTGTTAAATCCTAAATTACACAATGATTTTCTTACTGAGGCTTCAATATCAAGATGTAATAATTTTGTGTCATTTAAAAAACAAAATTGTTTTGACAATTTTCTCCCTTGCCCAATGTGGTAGTCGCCAATTAATCCAACCCATTAGTGGCTCTCCCCATCACTTTACATTGTCCCTGACTCTAGGAGAGTGAAGATATGCACATGCCTCATCCGCTGCATGTGATACAGCCACTGCCTCTTTTTGAACTACTGCTGATACACCGTCCCTGGGGAACCAATGCACTCGGAGGAAAGTGCAGGGTCTCTAGTTTCGAATGGACCAATCAGTAGACACCCGAGCCAGCACATTGCAATATGTGAGTGACAGGGAGAGTGAGAGCACCATCTACCTGCCCAGAGAGAGCACTCCCAAATATCTGCTCCATCCATAATGACTGCCCCTTACTGGCAGGAACCATGCCACAGTTCCTGTAAGGGCGGTGGACAGGAAGTCTGCTCCCCCCTTCCAGGTGGTCACAGCCAGTCTGCCCTTCATCACGACAGCCAGGAGAGCTGCTTCCCCTTTCCAGGCAGTCACAGCCAAGCCGCCCTTCATCATGGCAGCCAGGACAGCTGCTCCAGCTATCATTCTAGCCACATGGGTCACTCCCTTTGTCACTCCAGTCACTCACTTTGTCACTCCAGTCGCTTGGGCTCCACCACCCATCAGCAACAGCTCATTAGTGCAGAATGTGTTTTATAACTTATAGTTTATTTTGACTCAGTGTTTCACATGGCACTGGACATCACCATGCAGGCACTTAAAATATTCTTGAACAGACATTAGGGGTGGATGGTGCCCTTTTTGGTTTAGGTTTGCGAATTGGGTTTATGTTAATGTTCTTGTTTAGATTCTTGTTTCTTGTTTCTTGTTGGTTATAGATTTCATTTGTCAGGTCCTCATGTCTGTTCTTGTGTTTCCCTATTCTTCGGTTTCTATGTCTTGTGTTTCTGTCCTCCCTTCTAGGGTCTCTGCACCTTGGGACAAGGTGCCTTGAGGAAGGGGTTCCGTCATGCCCCGACCAGGGCCTCGCCCTGTTCTTCTCCCTGTTCTTTTCATGCTTGGTGCTTGTGTTTTCCTCCTCATCATGTCTGTCTAGCATCATGTCTCCACCCCACTGTGATGTCATGTTATTGGCATTGCTCCCTAGATTGTTTCCAATCATGGTCCCTATAAACTCTTCTCTGTGTTTCATTGTGGTTGTCGCTCATTTAATGTAGCGGTGATTAGTGAAAAGTGAAAAGCTTAAATCTCATTAACAGAGTCACAGAATGTGAAAACTGAAAAGTGCATTTCCTGAACAAAATGCAGGATGGTTGTGCAGCTAACATGGTTGCTATAGTCTTGTAAAGTTGTTACTAAGTTGTTGTTAGGTGATTGCTAAGGTGTTGCTAGGGAGTTGCTAAGGTGTTATGATGTCCATGGTGCTCATTATGGTGTTGATAAGTGGTTGCTTGGTGGTTGCTAAGGTGTTGCAAGGTGGTCGCTAAGGTGTTGCTATGGTATCCATTGTGGTTGCAATCAAAGGTGTCAAAAGTATTGACATTCATTACTCAGGGAGAAGTATAGATACTAGGGTTTAAAAAGACTTTTATAGAAGTTGAAGTATCAACTTAAGCTTTTTACTCAAGTAAAAGTACAAAAGCTCTGGTTTCAAAACTATTTAAAGTATAAAAGTAAAAGTAATGTAAGGAAAACAAATGCCAAAACTTAGGCTGTGCCACAGGGGCATATAGTGCAGTACCCCACCCCACACACCCAAAATACATTTTTTCTAAAAGCCGTAATGACTATAATGTTATATTAAAGTGGTAATGTTGACATTTTTGGGATGTACTGGCTACCTGTTTCAGCTGCATACTGTATATGCCCCTTGAAACATTTTAGTAATTTCAAATATATTAGTGGACCATATATGTGTAGTACTGAGCTTACTGGAGAGTGACGAGACACGTGACATGCAGGTGCGATGGATCTCTTACCAATAGGGTATCAGAATGGTATATGTTTATACTTATCATCCAACCACAGTCACATTCACTTTCTGGATGGCGCAGTTTATCTGGGTAGGATGTTTTTTAAATGATGACAAACCAAAATGAAATACGTAGAAATAACGAGGCTGTTTTTAAAATGTAAGGAGTAGAAAATACTGATAATTACATGAAAATGTAAGTAAGTAGAAGTAAAAAGTCATCTGAAAAAAATTACTCCAGTAAAGTATAGAAAACCAAAATTTCTACTTAAGTATAGTAACAAAGTATTTGTACTTAGTTAGTTGACACCTCTGGTTGCAATAGTGTTGCTAAGGTGTTGCTAGGTGGTTGTTAAGTTATTGCTATGGTATAGCTGTTGGTTGCCAAGGAGTTGCTTTGGAAATGGGTGTGTTGCTAATGTGTTGCTAGAAGTTTGCCATGGTGTACCAAGTGTTTTCTGAGTGGTTCCACACACTCTCCAAAAGGATACTAGGTGTAGTTGAAAATGAATGGAGGTGAATGGAAGGAACAAGGGATAAAAAGATGACAAAATGAGGACTGTGGGTCAGTGTGGCTCTGGACTTGAGCTCCATTACCTGTCCTGATGGAGTACATCAATTCTGGTCAAATCAGGACATAGAAACTATCTGGCTTGAGTGTATGAACGTATGTGAAAATCTATGGGAGTAAATGGGAGGAACGAGGGATGAAAAAAACAACAAAAACAGGAATGTGGGTCAAAACAACAGTGAATTTGTGCTCAGGGGCCTGCCCTGATATTGTCTATCCAAAAAAGTGCAAATCGGTCAGGCAGAAGTACAGTAGCTGGATGTGCACTTTTGCTCCCCATTCATTCTTAATGCGAAAAAACACACAAGGTGACTAGTTTTTTGACCAGGGAGCTTATATATTCAGAGTTATACATTAATATAATTATGGTAAATGTTCATTATGGTTTTGTGTTCATGTGTCTTATGGTGAAAATATGATTCAGAATTGAAGGTGTTCTTACAACCTTCAGTGAAGAAACACCTAGGTGTGTCTTCAGCAAACAAAAGAAAATATGTCACATTAGATTCAGGACAAAACCAGAAATGCAGAAGCAATACTGAAGAACATGAAAGTGAAACCCATTTTCTAACTAACTCTCTGTAGTGACTGAAATAAGGTTTAAGAGTGGGTTTAAAAATGCTACAACACGTGATTGTTCACATTCTTGAAGCATGTGTAGAGCATACCCACAGTGCTGGTTTCTGATATGGACGATATGGACAGCTGCTCATGGCAGCACCTCATCAGGGGCGGCATGAGCCCCTGCACCGCCCCTCAATCGACTCCTCACGTTAAACTCTGCAGTGAAAAATACTATAAGCTGTAATAAACTCCACATCAACATTTGTTCTAATGCTGCCTTCATGTACTAGTCAGAAGACCCTACCTATAACATCCTTGAAGTGGAATTATGAGTCACATGTTTCAGTGCTTTCTTTTCAGAGCAAAAAGAAAAATGGTGGACACAAGATTCATTTTCATCTGCCTTAAATAGATTAATAAATAGCACTGTTCTATATAAAGCGCACATAAATTACAAATTACAAGCAACAGTTAACAACAGTTGGACTGTACAAAATAAAAAAGGTTGAAGGTCACCCCAACTTAGGAACTTGGGTATCACATTTATCTCAGAATTTTGAATTTGAACTCATATTTATAATAATTCTGATAACATGTGAAGACAACTATATTGTCATCAGTACAGCAGGCTAACAGACAGAAGGGTTGCTCCCAAAACAGCCTATAAATTCAATCTTTTATTAGAATAATTTCAGTTAAGTTACAATATACTGTTTCCGCCTTAGGTGTCAAGCAGATGTCCTGTCAGCATGTTAGCTGAAGCTAGCATTATGCTAGCAAGTTTACAAATGAAAAAAGTGTTATAAAGCAAAGGCTTTAGTTAACTCACCAGCTATCTAACCTACCTACTATTTAGCAGTTAACCAGCTAACTTACAGTCTATTTAAAAGTTAAGTATTCAACAGCTAACCATTTAACTTAATACAGATAAGTTAAAATCTTGCGGGAAATTAGGTCCCAGCCCCTGCTGGCAGGGCAGCTATTTAACAGAGCACCAACCTTAACATAAGGAAGAAAACAGCATACATGAGGCAGGAAGAAGATAAGACAAAAAACATGTAAACATATGCAAATATGAAAAAAAAACTCTTGCATACAAGCACACATAGACAATGGGAAAAAGCAGTAAAGACATTGAAGGTGTGGGTCTGGAGGAAAGGAGGGGGTGCTGAAAGTTGCTTTGCTCAAACAGTCTGTGCACAGTCCACAAGATGGCAAAGCAATAGCACCGCATGCTCCCGGGCAGAAACCACAGCCAGCATTCTTCTTAGGACAGAAGGGGGAGGGAGCAAGATACTCATAGCAATGGTCTTCAGGAGGAAATTTCTCTATCAGCAGCTCAAGGCCGTACTGATACGCGGGGGCTTAAAAAAGAAAACAACAGGTTGTTTAGGCGAGTACCATATACCAGTTTAGCGTGAACACTCTTCTGTTCATAGTGATGGTTTCTCAAATTTATTCACTCCATTGCAGAGCCGAGACTTTCTCCATGATGTTATCCAAGCCACAGTTCACACAGTCTCAGAGCCAACAGCTCTGCCCATTGCATAATCATCAGGCAGCTTCTGGGGGGCTTGGACAGAAGACCTGACCTCTTTAATTTTCTGACACCAGGGCAACGCCTAATTCAATCAGCGGAGTATCCTTAATTAGGGGCAGATTTGGAAGTTCTGGGGCCCCAAGCAATGTTATGTCTGGGGACCCTGATCAAACAGATTCTTTTTTATGCTTACAGGCTTAAACATAAATTAAATTATTATTATTGATTATTATTAATAAATATTAATTATTATACATACATTTTAAACATTACTTAAACATTATTATCCATAATATTTTATTAGGAATTACTATAGTTAATATTAATAATATACTAATAATAACTATAAAATTATTATTATTATTATTATTATTATTAAATAATATTAATCATTAATTAAATATTAATTATTAAATATTAATAAACTGTTAAAATCGTGTAATATAACATTATCACCCAATTCTGTGTTACACCTTGATAATCAACTTCACTCCAATTCATTATCACCAATTTTACACTTATGTTTGGACTGTATAGTCAATATACCTCATTTACCCATAATTATTCCTTATAAATATAAGCTGAAGTTCTGAATTATTTTGATAATAGTTAAACTTAGAGGCATGTAAATGGATGGCTTATCACAGACTGGTAGAGGCACGCACGCACACACGCACCGACTCACACAGAGAGAGAGAGAGGGAGAGAGAGAGAAAAGCAGGTGAACACGGCCTACAGGCCAAATCAAAGCCGCAACCCTGATAAGGATTAAGTGGGTGTGATAATGGACGGACGGATGGTTTGAAAGTCCAGAAGCTGACGGAGTGACCACTGGGACGGCCAATCACACCTTAGCAAGAACAGAGCCGATGAGCTTGTGAGTGGTCTAAAGAGAAATAAGCTTCTGACTGAGTGGCTGTTTTTTGCTGGGTCCTAGTGCTTGACCCGTCTCTTTTTAATATAGTGTAACACTGTTTTTGGACGGAAAAATCAGCAGAGAACCAAAACGCAAACCTCTTTTTTGCCAACCTCTTTTGGCCAGCAGGGGGCCGCCTGATACCTGGGGCCCCAAGCAATTGCGTGGTTTGGTGTTGGTTAAATCTGCCCCTGCCCTTAATCAATGATTCAGAATAGGAATGCAAAGTCCTCCATGGAAAGAATCGTCAGGCACATGACACATGACTTCTCCCACGTGTCCATCGTGTAGCCAGCTGCACATTCCATTAGAACAGACAGGTTCCCCCAAACCCTGACTTCTCGTCGAAAATATGGTGTAAATTTAATTGAGAGACCATTCAATCATCTTTCTTGTTTTGAAGAGCAGTGCTAGAAGTGTCTCTTAAAGTCTTAAAGTGTAGCAGGTAAGACAGGAGCTGGTCTGAACTATGGAAAGTTGTCATGCAGCTAAATTTCTCCACCTGCATTTAATATCTTATTCCAATAGCATTCTTTAAAGAAGTATAGCCTTTGTCTCAGTGTGTTGGACATTGTAAATTGTTCATTGGAAATAGGCATTTTTCCAGACATACTTAAAACAGCAGTTGACCTTTATTGAAGGAACATAACCTTGACTCCTCAGTTTTCAGCAATTAGAGACCAATTTCTAACCTTACATTTTAAGTAAAATAATTTAAGTAAAATAATTCTCACAGCTTATTGATTTCTTAAATGAAAACAGTATACATGTGTAATGTCAGTCTGTCTGCAAAGCAAATCACATTAACGAAATAGCATAAGTGGAGGTAGTGATGTTTCAGTATTTATGCCTCTGGATTTAACTGCTGCATTTGATACTGTAGACCACACAATACTTCTAGATCAGCTTGAAAATTGGGTTGGTCTTTCTGCAACTGTGTTTAACTGGTTGTCTTTGTACTTAACTGGAAGGAAGTGTTTTGTAGACATAGGTGATCATACTTCAGATAAGCACGACATTGTCTGTGGTGTACCAAAAGCCTCCGTACTTCGGTTCACTTCTATTTTCTTTGTATATGCTTTGTATATCCACATTACTGTGCATGGCAGTAATTTTCATAGTTATGCAGGTGATACACACACACACACACACACACACATACATATATATATATATATATATATATATATATATATATATATATATATATATATATATATATATATAAAACAACATATGATGTCACTAAAGTAGGCAAGCTCATAATATGTCTATCCAGCATTGTTAACTGTATGAATTTTCTAAAAATGAATGATGCAAAGAAGAAATATTTACAATTGGTAATGAAGCAAAAAGGAAGAAAGTGTATGAATGCCTTGGAAATCTGGCTACACAAATAAACACTGAAGTTAAGAATCTTGGTGTAACTATAGATTCAAATGTAACTTTTAAGCCACAAATTAATAATAATAATAATAATGATAATAATACATTTTATTTGTAATGCATTTTACATTTCAAGGAAATCAAAATGATCAAATATGATCAAAATGGCCTTTTATTATTTAAGGAATATAGCACAAGATCTCTGTCTACAAGAAGAAATTGACCCATGCTTTTGCATTTTCTTGACATGACTACCATAATGCATTGTTCTTAGAACTTTCTGCCAGCACAACAAACTACTTCTAGAAAAACCTAGAAAATAATCTTAGACCAGTTTTAGCATCACTCCATCAGCTGTCTGTTTCCTTTATGATCGCCTATAAAATTTTACTTTTATTTTATAAAATAAAAATAAAACTATATTTTATAGTTTTTAATACTTGTTTGGTTTAGCACCTTCATTCTATATACAGATACAGATACAGATATACTTTATTGATCCCTTGTGGGAAATTAGGTCCCAGCCCCTGCTGGCAGGGCAGCCGTTCAACACAGCACCCTTTACCAAGTACATGAACAGAAACAGCATACATGAGGGGGGGAAGGGTAAGTGGAAAAAAAACATGTAAACATAAACATGTAAACATGAAAAAAAACCTCTTGCACAAGCAGACATAAAAGACAGTGGTGTATAGCCTTGGATGGCATTTGAAATCAGAGGAAACACAAGGCTGAAAGTTCTTGGTGGAAAATGCACCACAGAGCAGACAAAAGATAAGATGTGACTGCCTGGAATATATCTATAACTATACTGTATATCTGGGAGTGTATATATCAAAAACATGCTTTATTTGGTTACAAACTGTGGATACATCTGGCCACTCATTAATGATTCCATGTATTATATTTTAATTGTGTGAATTTTCTACTGGGTGATATTTTCTACTGTGTGCACTTTCATTGTTATCATATGCTACTGAGACTCTAATGTTTCTTCAGGATCAATAAAGTATCTACTATCTATCTATCTACATTTATAAGTGCCTGATAGATTATGTTCCAAATCATGTTTTAAGATTATCTAGTGTTGGACGTCTCCATATTCCACACATGAAACTAAAAAAGACTGGTGAGGCAGCTTCTGCTTTATGCATCAAAAATCTGGATCACTTTACCAGTAAACATCTGTCAGGCTTCTTCTGTCAGTTAAAAACATATTTATTTACTTTAGCATTTAATTAGTATGTCATTTATTTATTTATTTTATTATTTTTAGTCTCTCTCTTGTTTTGTTTATTTACTCTAATATTACTTTCACTTTCTGTTATGTTTATATTTATATTTTATCCTGTGCATAATTTTTTATCAGTATATCCTTTTACAACTATTGATTCTATTGATTGCATTTTATTATTTGCTTAATTTTGATGATCTATTTTCTCCTCATCCTATTGCACTTTGAGCTGCATTTTTAATGAACAATGCCAGTCAAAGGTTTAGACACACCTCATGTCACATGTCACACGCCGTCAACGCTTCGCAATGGTAGGCTGCACAGACGAGTCACTTCTCTCCAATGCCATCTGTCTCTGGTTGCTTGTAGCAGGCTAGCACCTGATAATCCAGTCCATGTCTTGATATTATCCATCCAGCTTATTCTTGGTCTTCCATGTCTTCGGACTCCTTCCACAAGTCCAGCCATAACACTTCCTTCAATGCTCTCATGTGCATGACTCATCACATGACCGAAGTAATGTAAATTGCAGGATTTAACGTGCATCAGTAACTCCTTTTGAGTTCTAGCCATCTCATAAACTTGCTCAGTGGTCATCATCTTCATCCATGAGATCTTCAGCAACT
>BRDA01091499.1:0-14867 GCA_036984385.1 Crenuchus spilurus
GACACTGGTTTAGTGTGGATTTTACACAATTGCTTTAAAATTTTAGAGAGTTGTGGGATGGTTTGGCAAAAAAGTACACACTAAATAAAGTTGTAACCCACCATCTCCCGATGTTGCCCCCTTGCCCCCATAAATCTGCACCTCTGCATTTGGATAAAGAGCTTTTCACATGGAAAGCAGACAATGCACATCCATTCATTTTCAGTCAGAGACAGGCGGAAAGGGCAAAACTCTAGGCGGTAGGTGGTACGGGAAGCGGGATTGTACTTGTCCCCGAGATAAGAGTTGAAAAATGTTCAAGCCACCATCAGATTTTTTGTTGCAGATTGCCACCTTCTGTCAGCCTTGGCTACAAAGTCCCCTAATCTTTGCTTTAATACATACAGAGTTAGCATTAGCTATGGTTAGCATTGTAGTCAATGGTCACCATGATTACCACACGAGAGACACAAGCAGTGAATTTGACATTTCTTCCTTTTTGGAAGAAGTTACACATGTAAATTATTCAACACTACACAGATTTAATGCAGTAATTAGTGATGACTAATCACATCGACATTGTTGATAAATGGAAAAACAACTATTGGCTTCAGTGCAGTACTGAAATTGACCGAAAAGTGATACTTTTGTATCCTTTTGTTTGCATGTGAAACATGTGTGGAAGTATGTGCAGTCAGAGTGGTGAAATTTCCTTTCTTCTAGACTCCTCAGTGACCTTTGCTGGCTGCTATCACTTTTTGACCAATAATTGATGCAGATTTTTAATCTCAAGCTAATTTACACAATTTTTTCATTTTTAAGACCGGATAGTTATTTTTTCATTTCTATCTATTTTTTATCATTTTAGGTTGCCGCTAAAAAAGGACAAGTAGTAGTAGTGCCAACTTCCATCCATCTATTATCCAACCTGCTTAATCCTTATCAGGGTCGCGGTTAGTCCCCTACCCCCTCACTGGATGCAGGGCATATACAGACACATTCCAAAAAATTAGAATATCATGGAAAAGTTGATTAATTTCCATAATTCCATTCAAAAAGTTAAACTTTATAGATTATAGATTCAGGGCCCACAATTTAAACAATTTCAAGTATTTATTTGTTTATTTTCACATAATTTCGGCTTCCAGCTCATAAAACCCACAAAAACAGGATTTTAAAAACTTAGAATACTGTGGAGAAATCAGCACAAACTACTTCTCAGTTTTTGCAGAAAAAAAGAAATTAGAATCACATCAAATCAATCAAAATATGGTACTTTCAAAATGATATGTCAATCTTCAATACTTGGTTGGGTACAATGTGGCATTGAGGCAATCAGCCTGTGGCATTGCCTGGGAGTTATGGAAGCCCAGATTTCCTTAATGCTTGCTGTTAGCTCCTCTTTGTTTTTGGGTCTGGTGACCCTCATTTTCCTCTTGAGAATACCCCACAGATTCTCAATGGGGTTTAGGTCTGGTGAGTTGGCTGGCCAGTCAAGCACTGTGATGGCATGGGCATCAAACCAGGCTTTGGTGCTTCTGGTGGCATGGGCAGGGGGCAGGTCCTGCTGAAAGATGAAATCTGTATCTCCATACAGTCCAGCCCTTCTTCTCCTTGGCCCAGTTGAGATGCTTCCTACGTTGGCTCAGGTTTGGGAGTGGTTTGACCCGAGCCCGAGGAACCCGACAATTGTAGCCCATCTCCCAGATACGTCTGAATGTGGTGGTTTTTGAAGCTGTGACTCCTGCTTCATTCCACTCTTTCTGGATCTCTGCCAGATTCTTGAATTTTCCCTTTTTGATAATCCGCTGAAAATCTATGAAAGTTTAACTTTTTGAATGGATTTATGGAAATTAATCAACTTTTCCATGATATTCAAATTTTTTGGAATGGGTCTGTAATTATAGTGCCAAATTTAAAAATGAATTAAAAAACTTTAGCAATGCTAAATCCTATTCACCAGATCTCATTATGCTTGTAATGAAACTTTGACTGATAAAACAGTTCATCACTGTTCATAAAGTGCTGACATTATCCACAGAATACTCAATTGTAATAAGATGCATACAATTATCACAAAATTGACATCAGTAATGATAAATATTGGCATCCACTGGTAAAAAGCTACTTAAAATCTTATCCAGTGATGCAAAAGTTCAATTTAATACAAACATCTGTCCGATACATTGGTTTCACAGCATGCAGCTGTGTGTACACCCTTCTGCTGTCAAAATAACAGCCCTGAATTATCTCTTATACCACCTGAATGAGGTGGTAGAACCTTGTTGACCATATGGAAGCAGTTTGTTGATTTCCCTCAGCACAGTCACTAAAGCTCTGTAGTCTTTAGACAATCTCTCCAACCTCTCAGCGGGACACAAAACATTGCGCGCTACCGAGCTGATGTCAAAAATGCTACAGAGCAGTATTCACCCGAGATGCTGTCTCCATTGTTATTCCATTCACATTGGAAGACATGATTCCACACAGTCCATCCACACAGAACGTGTGGTCTCTAGTCTGTCTTATCTGGAACGCTGTGGGCTCCTTAAGACATAACGCTCCATTTAATGACGCCTCACCCTAAGCAGCCACCTTGATGTGGGACATTAACATTTGTCTGCGAGAAATTGATCTAATTGTAAATTATCCTTGAAAATATGCGCTCATTAGCATCGCAAACAGAGATGGAATGCTGATTACAAGCAGGCAATTAAACCGTATAGCTGGGTTATGAAATTGACACGTGGGCAGTCTTCTCCTTATTACTTTGAAATTAGCCACATTCAGGAAAAAAAAAAAACACAGAGTGAGAAACTTATTAATTAGATCTGTAATACGCTAAAGTTTTGGTCTAACTACTAAATGGTTTAGCATAACGATCGGTGGCCAATCAATCGGAACATCATCATCAACCAATGAGAGCTGAGGATGAACTGAATGGGACAAAGTAAAAGCATCAGTGGCTAATTTGCGAGCAAAGTTGACTTATGGAGCTGTGACAACAGCGTGAGTGTCTTTACAATATGTGCTCTTATGGTTCAATCCACATCCTTTCTTTGTGACTTTGTTCTGAGCAGAATCCACTCACAAATAGAATTGTTAATTTTTTTGCCACCATCTGCCATGTTTGTTTGCATCTCGTTCACAAGATACTTCTACCTGCTCTTGGAAAGTAGCTTGCAAGAAACTCATGTGAGGTTTTAATGACTAGAGTCTTGTACAATCTGACAGTGTGAGGTGTTAAATTCAGGGCAGATTGTGTAGCATGAGGATTTTTAAGACTAACAACGATAAAGGACAGAAAAATTGGTGAAAATTGCATTGTGTTGGTGTCTCATGTTTTCAACATCACTTCGGATTTTTTTATCCTGTAGCGTAAGCCAGGCTTAATACTCCATAGTGTATCCTGAAGGCTCACTACATTGACTTTTCCAGGAAAAAGGAACAGATTTGTATCTTTAACTGAACGGTTTTGAACAGTAACATAAATGTAAAAGTCTGGCGTCAGGACAGGGTGAGCGGAGTCAATACAACTGCAAACACATTCATTACAGCACAATCTGATATAGCAATGTTCCCTAATTAAAGATGCTGAAGATGTATTCCTGAGGGCTGAGTCCCAGTGACAGAAAAGATACTGCTCCAGTGATGGTCCAGCACCTTAATTCTTATTCAAGTCAAGTGGTGTTTATTGTCATTTCTGCTGTACACAAGTACACAGTGAAATGAAACGACATTTCATCACTCAACAAAAGTGACCAAAGTAGGCACAAGTGTAGCACTGACCAGTACAGTACTGAGTATATTAATAAGGAATGCAATAGTCATAAAGTATAGTATTCTGTGATGCATACAAAGATATACATACACCAATACTTTAGTAACCTTTATGAGTGATACCTTATGGATTTGATTGGAGATTGGGTTTGGGCATGTGGAGAATAAAGCTTCAATCTTTTCTCGTATAGTGCTTATATACACACTGTAGTGTAACCTCTGCACCTTTTTTCATTTAAAATGTTCTAGAGGTAAAGACGATTGAACTGTAACTTTCTCCATTACTCAAATGTGGTTGAAATTATCCTCTAAGATGTATTATAGATCTTGCAATTTAATCTGTGGTTTCAATATATTGCTCCTAAGGGCGTGCAGGAAAAATGAGTCTTAAATTAACTCTAGATGTTCCTAAAATGAGAACCCTCTGTTAGTCTCAAGACATCACAGATTTTATAGTGAGTAATAAAGCCACATTATATGAAAAATATACTGTCCATACTGTGATTGCAAGATGTGTAAGGGGCTTGATCGCACATGCGAGAAAGTATGGTGGTGCACGTAAGGGGCTTGATCTCGAGTACGAGAAAGTATGGTGGTAGATGAGAAGTTTGATTGCAAGTGCGAGAAAGTATGGTGGTGTGCGTAAGGGGCTTGATCGCGAGTGCGAGAAAGTACGATGGTGTGCGTAAGGGGCTTGATCGCAGGTGCGAGAAAGTACAATGGTGTGCGTAAGGGGCTTGAACGCAAGCACAAGAAAGTATGGTGGTGTGCGTAAAAGGCTTGATCTCGAGTACGAGAAAGTATGGTGGTAGGTGAGAAGTTTGATTGCAAGTGCAAGAAAGTATGGTGGTGTGCGTAAGAGGCTTGATTGCGAGTGTGAGAAAGTATGATGGTGTGCGTAAGGGGCTTGATCACGAGTGTGAGAAAGTATGGTGGTGTGCGTAAGAGGCTTGATCACGAGTGTGAGAAAGTATGGTGGTGTGCGTAAGAGGCGAAAGTATGATGGTGTGCGTAAGGGGCTTGATCACGAGTGTGAGAAAGTATGGTGGTGTGCGTAAGAGGCTTGATTGCAAGTGTGAGAAAGTATGATGGTGTGCGTAAGGGGCTTGATCACGAGTGTGAGAAAGTATGGTGGTGTGCGTAAGAGGCTTGATTGCGAGTGCGAGAAAGTATGGTGGTGCATGTAAGGGGCTTGATCGCGAGTGTGAGAAAGTACAGTGGTGCACGTAAGGGGCTTGATCGCGAGAAAGTATGATGGTGTGTGTAAGGGGCTTGATCGCGAGTGTGAGAAAGTACAGTGGTTCGTGTAAAGGGCTTGATTGTGAGTGTGAGAAAGTATGGTGGTGTGTGTAAGAGGTTTGATCGCGAGTGTGAGAAAGTATGGTGGTGTGCGTAAGTGGCTTGATCGCGAGTGTGAGAAAGTATGGTGGTGTGCGTAAGTGGCTTGATCGCGAGTGTGAGAAAGTATGGTGGTGTGCGTAAGGGGCTTGATCGCGAGTGTGAGAAAGTATGGTGGTGTGTGTGTGTAAGGGGCTTGATCGCGAGTGCGAGAAAGTATGGTGGTGTGCGCGTAAGGGGCTTGATCGCGAGTGTGAGAAAGTATGGTGGTGTGTATAAGGGGCTTGATCGCGAGTGTGAGAAAGTACGGTGATGTGCGTAAGGGGCTTGATTGCGAGTGTGAGAAAGTATGGTGGTGTGTGTAAGTCTGAGAAGCACAATTTAACAGAATTGCAAACTAATACAGCTGTTCTGCATCAAGAGCATCATAAGATCCTTCTTACACACTGCAATAAGGATCTACAACAAGTTTCTCTACTGCTGAGACAGTACTGATCTCCTGCTGTTTGAACTGTATGGATACCCATAGAGCTGTATTTCACAATCTGATACTATTATGACATTATATGCTTTCTGTAAAAATAAATAAATAAATTAAAAAAAAAAAAAAAAAAAAAAAAAAAAACACTTGTTTATATTCTCATATATTATTCTAACTTCTGTATCCTTATTTCACCCTAATATGTAAGTTTGTGTATCTTTACTTCTTGCTAATGTAACACTGCAACTTCCTTCACAATCAATTAAGTTCCATCCTCCCATCTGTGTGCAGGCAAAGGATAGTCAGGTTCAGCATGCTGCTCTCGTTTCTGTTCTAGGAGTAAACAAACTTTGCTTGAGAGTTTCTCTGGAGGTTGGGTAGATAAAAAGTCTTAGAGCTAAAGAAAAGAAAGCAGAAGCTGAAACATCCAAGAAATGAAGCTTCCTTTGGTAGAAAGTTTTACAAATCATAGCTAAAATATAGCTTTATGACTCATTGCTGAAGAGTCGGTGATGGAGTGGTCCATAATGCCAAAAAAGTGATTTAAGGAGCCAAAAGTGGACCTTCTGTAGTGTTTTTTAGGGATGCACAATATTTTGGTTGCCAATACATTATTTCTCAATAAATGTGTGATATGAGCGAGTCATTGTCAATCACCAATAAGGTATTTACATACTTATGAACAAGGGCGTAGGAGCGGTTTTGACATTGGGGGGGACACATTTGCTAATAAAAATCGAAGCCCACGCTATCCTCTAAAATATTACCTATAAGCTGATTGCACTGTAGATAAGGTAATAAATCACTGTATGTATAGTGGAACATTGGTGGAATTACAGTAAACCACAAATAAACAAAATGCAACATTATCTGTACTTCTGTTAATTATTAGATAAAGCCAATTAAAGATCACTTTACAAACTAAACATGTTACTCCACACTACATGGTACTGTTGTCAGAAAGCCACTAAATTATGCGTGCAATGTCTGGATTATATACATATATAAAAAATAAAGGTGGGACAAGTTTTAACAGCAAAAAGGATTAATTGAAGGGAACTGTGTCATTTATAGCCTCCGAAATCTACATTTTAAAATGACTTAATTTAAAATGACTTATTTTTTCTGTTGTTTTTGTCATATTTTGACAATTGGAGACTCATTTCAATATATTTAATTATTTCTATTAAAACTTTGAAGGCTTTTCTGTAACATTACATCATGAAAATATCTGTTTTCATTTTAAGATTTGGGTATGTAATTTCTGGCAGAAATTGGTAAAAATAGGCTTGGAACATAAGAGGTTAAAGCTAAGGCATAGACATCCACTTATTCAGCACTGGAGTAACATTTCAGTATGTACTGTGTATTACAGTGTCCTGGTGCAGCTGATGAGTACAGTCAGAACCAATGAGTGTATCAACAATTCACTCATGTTCACATTTAGCTGAAAGTCAGAGAGATGAGACTCTGCCATTGGAGTCACAGACACTTAACTATTTTGATCAGCTAATGAATAACTAAGCACATTATATTATTCCCACTTGTGTTTTAACTCTTATTGT
Organism: Crenuchus spilurus; assembly: GCA_036984385.1. Classification (NCBI taxonomy): domain Eukaryota; kingdom Metazoa; phylum Chordata; class Actinopteri; order Characiformes; family Crenuchidae; genus Crenuchus; species Crenuchus spilurus. Next base: position 7,144 of record BRDA01091499.1, read on the forward strand.
TTTATTTTATTTCAGGATTTAATTAATAATAATTGTCAATTTCAAAACCTCACCTCACTCCTTGCTGCTCCACCCGTTTCCCGTCCTCTCTCTCCTAATTGAGTTGCTTAAGGGTCCTTAGGATAAAATATAAATGTACAGGATGTTACAAATGCTGGATTTTGATCAGTTATGTAAATTTTGTACTTCTCTGTATCTGCAAAATGCTTTATAAAACTCTCAACATATTCATAACTAATTAATTTAAGAAAGCAATGTCCCTCTTTGTACCAGTACTCTCCTAATAAGATGATATATAATATATAAAACAATATAATAACAGGTGTGGTTAACTATTTATTTTTTATGTCTTTGTGTGTAAACTCTGTTGGTGGTTTTATTTTTCTTTGGTGGCATAATGCTGAAATGAAGCTTTAGCTGACTAGACAAAACTAACATTAATGTTGGAGAGTAAGGCTGTGTCCCAAACAGCACACTATGAAATATTACTGCACTACTAACCATGGAGTCCTTTTATTTATTTATTAGATTTTATTTTTATACACTAACTGTAGTAACAGTGTGCAGTTTGGGACATGGACAGAGAGTAATGTAACTTGACGTTTCAGAGAACTTTCTGACAAAAGTTAATATAAATGTTAGTTAAACTTCCCCAAATCCTTCTAGTCTGTTACCACAACAAGACTTTATCCAAAAGCTGTTTTTATTGCAGTATATTGTCACAGTTGCATTTCATTGGTCTCATCAGTGACCTCAAATTTAAACCTGCCTGAACTAAACTTACAAAGTTGCTCAGTTTAGCGAGCTAGCTAGCAAAATAGATTTAGCTTATTACCTTGTTAGCTTATTATTTACCTTGAAAGGAGCCATAACGTGCTAGCTAGTTAACCTAACTAGGCTAGCACTAGATTGAGTCTAGTAAATGCATAAAACGCTGGAATCAGAGCCTCTAATCTCATAACACCTTAATGTTAGCTAGCAAGCTTCAGTTTACACAACTTCATTCACATCCTGCTCTCAGAGCATATTTTAATTTTCTGCCATTTATAGTTTACTTTTATTATATTCTCATGGCACTACTCTGCTACTAAAGCTTACATCTTAATCTTACAGTTTGATGCTATAAGAACAGAATCTAAACGTTACCACAAGCTGGTTTAGGAGCAGTTACTCGTCCTGCTGGCAATGAGGCGCCAGATTTTAACGTTGTCGTGACCACACCCCTCTGTGTTCTGATTGGTCGGTTAACAGAACCAGTCGCGTGCCCTCTCACTGCCCTCACAAATTATAGCATTAAATAAAACTCCAACGAGCGTGAATTACGAAGCTGCCAAAACACGCTTCCAAATTAAACTGTTTTTAAGCATTTTCTGTGGTATCATTTTTGGGTGGGACAAATCTACCTGTTTCTGATATTGGGTGGGATATACCACTACACTATATGGCCACAATTCTGAGAATTTCCTGTAGACTGGGATTTGTACCACTGCTGGTAGACCTGTATGACTGTACACGTCAAAACACCTGCAAATTCAGCTACTTCCTTCACATTGTGGCCTTTGGCGCCCAAATACAATCACTCTTTTTAACCAATCTGCTTTGTGACCCATTTTCCACATCAAACAAGACATTCACTGCACTGTACCACCCAATGATCTATATTACTGGATAGGACACTGCCTATTCGCTAGCATTGAGGCCGACGCGACGTCATGGAGCCGCCATGTTGTGTGGAAGTGAAGCTTGTAAACAATGGCACATAGCCTGCACTGCTGCCTTCTCAAAGCTCTAACTTCACTAATAATTGTCCGATTTTCAAAATTTAAAGTTCTTTACAAAGAGGACAAAAAGCTCTTTAACATTAATCAAAGTATTAAAATGGTTGATGACACGTTAGGCTACTATCGGCTCTCGCATCTGCCGTAGCTGACATTTTCTCTAGACCTTACTGCTTGCATGACTTCTAACGGCTGTAAAATCGTTAATAATGATCCGATTTTCAAAATGTAAGTTATGTACAAAGAAATAAATAGTGTAATGCTGCTATCGCATGCCCATTGACATAAATATAGTCATGTTTTCTTGCCTTGCTGATACTAACTAGTGACCGATGGCTCTACACAAATTATTTTTTCAACTTGTCGACTGTCTTAATCCAAAGTAAAGAACACAGAGACCTCCGTAAATAAAATGTAGAATATAAATGTAGAAATATTCAATGCTATCATCTGAGTTCATTTAATGTAACAGTATTGAAATACTTGTAATAAATTTTCATAGAAATCCTGTATTTTGTTGCTGGTGTTATTGTTTCAACTAAAAGGCAGTTTTTTAATGTGTAAGTTCATTTATTAACATTCATACAATTCTACATGTTTTCACACCTTTAAGTTATACCTGACTACTTGTATTCAAGCCAATTAATGTCTTTGTGAAGAGAAATATTCCATATAAGAAATAGCAAGACTTCCATCTGTAGAATAAGACATTATAGACATTATTTTTGACCAAGGCTGTATACAAGACTTTATAAGACTTTGCAAGCATCCACAGGAACCCTGTAGTAGGTACTGATCTATACATAATACAGCATCAATACATGTATGTGGGTATGTCTTTACTGTCCTTGAAAGAGAACTAATTTGTTCAACTTTTGTCTGATCTTTTTACCTAATAAATCATTTTAAAATGAATACATACTTGTGGAATGTGATCCCCTGGTCTCTGCTGACAGAATTCCAATAAGTAAAGCGATAAAACACAAAACATTGCAGCCCTTTCGTTGTTTGTAAACGCTGTTTTCCTTCCGATCTTGCGCTGCTTCCACACAACATGGAGGCTCCATGCCGGCGCGTTCAAAAGTCACGTGTGTCCTATCCAGTAATATAGATCATTGGTACCACCTCTTCTCAACCTATGAATTTTGACACCCACCTGCAGGTACTCATAGCCTGATCATCCTCATGCAGCGCCATCTGCAGGAACCTGAAGTTACTACCATCTTAACCATGCAAGGTGGTCCATGGAGCTTATCCTGCTTCAACGCTGGGCCAACTGTTGGCATCATAGTGACAGAATACATGGAGGACATTCAGTGATGTGTCTTGTGGTGGTTTCAACAGGAAGGGTAATTATGATTAATGACACAAGGTGCAGGAACTGGGCCTGCACAGGCGACTAATTGGCATTAATTACTTGGAGTTGCGCGCTATGTGTTTTGCAGCAGGTCGTCATTAACGCACTCCACTCGAGTAGACAAGCGAAAGTAGCTCAGTTACAGATACTTAATGCTGACTACTTTGGAAGAACAGTAAATGAGACACAGTACTTCACTGTAGTGTCTAGAACGTGAGCTCTCTCTTCAAGCAGATATATCGTATGTATTAGTTTACTGTGTAGGTGGCGGAGACTGTCCTTACATTCTAAAGAGGGCAGCTCAAAATAGAAAACAACATTCCTCAGACTGGTGAATTTATTATATATTACTGACACAGTGGGAGAAACGCAAATATCTATGCTCTGCTATTCATAAAAACATGCTTTGTGGCAAAGAACTGATAAGACCACTTACTGTGTTGGGTCATAAATCAAAAAATTTGCAAGTGAGGTACGCCAAGTACAGTGACCTTTAAGTGGATCCATTTAGCACAAAGGCAGACAAAAAACGTCCAAGCAGGTAAATCCTATCGCTGATCTACACATGATAAATACTCTTGTAGGGCTACATTAAACTGTATAATTTCATGCTGTCTGACTAAAAGTAGAATATGTACAGCTTAATGGAGTTATAAGGAGTCATACATTATTCATGCTCTCGCTGTACGTTGTCAAAATAGTGCAGCGAGGGATGGCTTTAAGTAAGGCTAATGAAAGCACTTTTGGTTGCATGACGAGAAAACAATAAATGGGACCAAAATCAGCCCCCCAGTTTCATTACAGTCAACATTTTCATAAAAGAGAAGAAGTTGAAAGACTGGTTCAACCCTGTTGACATTTTTCCACATTTCATTTCTTTGGCGCTGTGAGGCTAACATTGCTAACAATCACCACAGCTCAATAGTCACCTAAATAGCCCAGTCAAAATACATTATAGTAGAAGACTGAAAGTCCGGACCATGGTCCAAACCAAGGTTCGTGTCACTCGTCACTGATTGGTTTGTAGGACGAGCGTCTCACGCATTTAAATACATTTATATACCGCTGCCTCTGCCTCTTTAGTTTAGGTTACACTGTTGTCCTGTCATCTCCTTTCTCTTTCATCCTCCCAGAAATTTTTTGTGAGTTTTTCACGTTTTTCACATGTTCATCTGACCAAAATTATATTAAACATGTCGTCTCCACCTCGCTCCATGTGCTACCATGGATTATTGATGCTGTTCCACTTATTTTCTTGTTCTGTTTTTGTTGAATGTTCTTGAACGCCTGCGTCAACTTCCTGTATTTGGTCCGAAAGTCTGAACCTTCTAGAAAAGTGTTTTCACACTGCACATGAACCGGACCGTGATTCAGTAGGTCCGGACAAGACCACCTCTTTTGGTTGGACCAAACTTTGCTCCTTTGGTCCAGACTGTGGTTCGTGGCCGATTTCACACCTGCTATTTTGGTTCGGACCAAACTGAAAAATCTGAAAGTCCGGACAAAACAATGTAGGTGTGAGAGCACCCTTAGATTCCTCCATATTCATGAACATCACCACTAAAACTGAGGCCTTGTCCACACGTAGCCGGATATTTCAATAAACGCATATATTTTTATGTGTTTGGGCCTTTCGTCCACATGCAAACGCAGTTTTACACCAAAAACGAATGATTATGAAAACTCCGGCCAAAGTGGAGATTTTGGAAAACTCTGTTTTTGCGTTTGCGTGTGTACGTGTGAAAACGGCGTTTTTAGAGTCCAGAACATCACAATCTACGACAAATGATGCTGTGATGTCATATGCGCGACCACTGTAATTGACTGCCTTGCTGTGGAAGGATGAACGCTAGCAAATAATTTTTCATTTTTATGTTAATTCAAACACTCTTTGCGTGTTTGTTTTGACAAGTTCAGCTTCTCCAATACGTGGAGGAGCAAAGGAGAAGTTTATTTTTACTTACTTATCTGTTTTGAAGGATTCTGATTGGCTAACATGGGCGTTAGCTTTGTGTTACACTGCCATCTATGCACTTGGCGTCTTTATGACAACACACTACGGCGTATTTATGCGTATTCATGTGGATGAAAACTTTTCTTAAAACGATCTCGTGTGTATATTATTTTTGAAAACGATGTAGGGGAGATATTTGTTTTTAGAAATACCCGGCTACGTGTGGACTAGGCCTGATTCTCTGATTAGAATGACCTACTCCAAGTTTGTTCTCCAAGAGCAATTTCACACGAGAGCTTCTTTCTAGACCCAGGTCCACTTGCTACATGTTTGTGGTACATTTGGTCAAGTGTGAATGCTGTTTTTGAGCCTGGGAGCAGTCCAGAGAAGCAATCTCTGGTGCTTCAAAAATCGGTGGTCTTCCAGCAAACTGGTGTAATCTGCTGCAGGTGTGGAAGCTATACGGTAACTGGAGTTGCATGATTGCCTTGTGATTAGGACTGCATTACGTCCCTTTCCAAGTATCTAGCTGTTTTTAGCTTGTACAGTGGGAATTTTCCTTCTTCTAGTGTCCTCTCTTGGTCACTCTGCAGCTCTCTGTAATGGCCACTGGTGACCGTACTGTAGTGTTAATTGTAAATTAATTACATTAGTTAAATTGAAAGTGTTTACATTACTTTTAAAGTTTCAAGGGAAAGGCTTGTTATGGACCACTAAGGAGACAGAATACCTCTCACCTTTGTGGAGCAGGTGATACACATCTCGTGCTGGACTGCATGCCGTGCCAACTCTAGCCATTTGGGTACCCTAAGCACAAATGCTTCAACGTCGTTCATGCCTTTTCGAGGCCATGTCCAGACACAGGTGTCTACCAAACTTGAGATCGAACAGACCAGGGGGGTGTTTGGGGGTTCACCATGGGGAGACCGGAGAGAGGGTTGCACAGAAAATTCATCTTATACTTTTGTACTGCTTATATCTATTAACATGCTCTACATATTTTTATGTTAAATATGTTATTGTGATCACTCTTATGATGATTTTCACGAGCATGATTTTTTGATGCAGTGCGTGATCCATGTGGGCGGAGCGCCAGCACTGACTGAATGGCTAAAATCTTCTCATATGACAATGGCTTCTTGTTTGCAGGTGCTTATGGACTGTGAAATGCCATGCATCCCAAAAACACTGTTCCTCACCACTTTAATGTTTTTATCCAAGCAAAATAATAAAAAAAATCAGATGAAGCTTCCTACTATTTTGCAAAGCTATGCACAGAAATGTGATGCATGGAATTGCTTAATTGATCCACGGTTGGGATGATATTCTTGTGCTTCAAAGGAAACCAGTAATAATGAGCCCCTCACCAAAACAAGCCTAGGTGTGGACAAGTGTGAAAACATCCCAAGATCACAGTTCCTCAAGCTGTTATGTACTTTAAAGCTCACACTAGTCATATTGTGTTCACATCAACTAGTCTACGAGATCTTGATGTGGTTTGAGTTGGCAGAGAGAAGCTTTGGTGATGTTTTTGATGAAAACAACTGGGCGATTAGGTAACTATTGAGTTCTAGTGTTTGTTAGCAACACCAGGATCAGTTTCTTGGCTAAACATAAAAGAAACTGAAAAGAAACAAACTGATTTTAAAGATTAGTTTCCTATAGTGCACAGAGATGCCACCTGACACAGATAAAGTATGGATCAACAAGGTCAAGAGGTAAGTGTAGATGATCTCTGCAGTCTTGACAATCCTTGACTTGTTGTGCTGGGTTGTGGACTCAAACCAGACAGTGACGGATGAGCAGAGGATGGATCCTACAGTGACTCTGTAGAACTGGCACAGCAGCTCCTTAGGTTGGCTGAACTTCCTTAACTGCCAGAGAAAGCTCACCCTCTGCAGATCCTTTTTGTGATGGAAGCTATATTTGACCTACTCCTCTCTAGTCCTGATGGTCCCCAGGAACCTGAAACTGCCACAGTGCAGTTGTGGATGATGAGGGGATTGAGTGGCACAGTCATCATCTTCAGAGTCCAGGCTGATGCAGCTGCACGAGAGAGTAAACCTGTCAATCTCTTGTCTGTATGCAGGTTCATTGCCATCCTGGATGATGATGATGATGACTGTTGTGCCCTTCAAGAGCTTGAGAGAGGGGTCATTCGAGGTGTAGTTTTTGGTAAAGATGGGAAAGAGAATTGAGGAAAGCACACACCCTTGTGGAGAAGGAGTGATGGTGGAGCATAGCATTAGCCTTGCAGCTCCCATTCTAAATAAAAGATGCAGAGCACCATGTAAATTCAGTAGGCACTACATTTCCCATAATGCATCAGCACTTGTTTGCTCATTAAAAAATCAGCCATTAATTATTAGAACAAAAATTGTTTTACAATAGTAATTATAAACCCATCATTAACATAATATTTATTTTCAATGACTTTTAAGATTAAAATTATCATTAAATAGCCCCATTCAGTAGTGTTTAGTTAGCTAGTTAGCTTTAGCATAGCACACTCACCTGGGATTTTGAGGGCTTCAGCAATTTGTCCACTGATGACGATGATAAGCCAGGACAATAGAATTCGATAAGCATTAACATTTGTTTCCATTTCACGTCTAAGCAGCTTGACAGTGAGTTC
>BRDA01091499.1:14877-28248 GCA_036984385.1 Crenuchus spilurus
CCGCCGCGACCACTCCTCCTCGATTTAACATTTGTTTCCATTTCACGTCTAAGCAGCTTGACAGTGAGTTCAGAAGTCTAATACTGCTGCTTGTTAGCTCCTCCTCACCAGCGCCGCCATAATGCACTGTTGTGTTTACGACAAGCGTGTGATTGGGGGAGAGCGTAGTGGGGCCGGGCTAGAGAGTGCGAGGTCGCGGTGTGTGTGTGTGTGTGTTCAGCAGCTTGCATGCTAGCTTTAGCCGTTAGCTTGTTGGCTCTCTAGCCTGTTGTTATTTTGGCGTGGGGACAACAGCAATCATTGTAAGTTTCAACAATAAAGTAACGAGTGTAAATGTCTTTCTCGTCCATCCTTTTAACACGTCCAGCCGGACGCTACAATATTATGTTCTGGCAATAAACATTTTAAATAGTAACATTTCATGTATTTAGTCTGATGTTTTTAGAAAAATGTTGTTTAAAACTATGATAGTGTTAGAAAAATTTATATCGTGATAATTATCAAGATTGATCAATATAGAAACATTTATCGTGATAACATTTTTGGCCATATCGCCCAGCTCTACAATGTATATATATGCACCACTTTACATGAAATGGCTTGGTCCTATCCCCACAAACCAGTAATCAGTGAGTACTGAGTGAGGAAACACCATGTCTCAGATCCCTAAACAAAGAAAACTGCCTTCCATAAATGGAAAAAGAAAAAGAAACACAGGAGATAGAAAAGAAAGGATGACACTGTGCCAGCTAGTTTTGCTTAGTCCATGTGAAATAGGATATATTGCTAATAATATCACTAATATTCGGTACTAAATTTGTGGAAAATTTACATTTTGCTCCCCTTTAGACAACAGTTTATCAATTCAAGAAATCTATTCATACTAAATCAAATATCTTTGGTGTCTGGTGCCTGGTCCAACAGATACAGCTTCTCCACAGTCTCCACATCCTCACCCAAACCCACACTAATGAACAAGCTCTATACCAAGCTGAAGAGGTAGGTAAGCATCCCTGTCTCCCCATTCCCATACTCCTACTAATGAACCAGCTCTACTCCCAACTGGCGGAGATGAGCCGCTCTCTCTCCACATCCCCATCCTTACTTCTACCAATGAACAAGCAGCTACTCCTCAACTGAAGAGAGAAGTGAGCAGCCCCGTCTCCTCATCCACACCAATGAAACAAATGAAGTTGGTGAGCAGACCCAGGTTCTGCATCCCCATCTCCATCCTGTAACTTCGTCCATTGATGAAGGAGATTGGCCCTTTCTTCCCTATCCCCACCTTCCAATAAGTCAGGCCTACTCCCAAATGAAGGGGAACTTCTTGCAGATAGCTCCATAGCTCCTGATGGTCAGGGATGGTCAAACTCTAGTCCTGAAGGGCTGGTGTCCAGCACAGTTTAGTGAAATCTCTGGTCTGACACTACAATTAAACCTGATAATACCTGCCCAATTGAATCAGGTGTGTTTGATCAGGAAGATCACCAAACCGTGCAGGGAACTGTCCTGGCCCTCCAGGACTGGAATATGACACCCTTGGCTTAAGTCAATCAAACAACTCACTTCTTTGAGTTTGCCTTTAAGCTCAAACTTTTATTTTATGTTTTGAAGCAGTTTTAAGGGCTTCCAGGATTTATAAGAGAATTTCCACATATTACACACTTTCACAATAAAGCTATACTTTAGGTACAACTCGCCATGTTTTCTTTTGAATAAAGCTTTTTTTACTCGCAGTGAGCTCAGAACATGCATATAAACATGTGACTGATGTCACCTGACCTATCACCTAGTGTAGCTTGCTCTCTTGTGGTCTAAAGTGGTACTGTAATATATACATCAAAGGCAATATATGCATTATAAGCCCTTGTATATCAACAGACACCTACTTTTTATCTACTGTATCTAAGTTGTAGAGAAAAGACATTTTCAGATAATGCAGTTGTCTGCTGAAGAAATGGTGTTTATGTGTTTGGTGATGTCCATAGTTTAGCGGCATCATTAGAATGTAAAGACATCAAGGGCTTAGTCCAGTGAACATCTCCTCCAGTACAGAAACATCAGTCCAGTGTGGCAATATACACTCTGATGAATTAAACTTAAAAAAGATGCTGGGCTTTGCTATAAGCATTTTGAACTTAGAGACACAGCAGACAAAGCAGCACCACTTTCATTTACTATTTGTTTAGTTCTTCTGCACTTTGTACAACACCCTCCGTTGATGATGCATGCATGGATCTGATCAAAACTTGGGCGAACTTGGTTTTCTGGATAGCTCCAAGGTTATAAGATCCCTGAATGGAACCAGTTCAAGAGCCAATTTATTGAAAAAGAAAATGTGTTTTTCTCTGCCCTATGTTAGGTGTCCAACTGTAGGTGCATGTTAGTCCTACCCTGTGCACACTTTGTCCCTTTCCACATTTCTCTGGACTTTACAACACTGTGCTGAGAATGTGAATGGAAGGAGCGAGTAATGGTTGAAGGGAAGAGCATGGTTGAATACAAAGCTTTTGTTTTGGTCTGAGATGCTCGCACTAGTGCAACATTGAGTGGCAGAATGGATCGTATACAGTACATAATCTTTAATCTACACATAAACCTGACGCTCCCACACTACATTTAGCCAAAAAAAATCCAAATCCCAAAATTACCATTGAACATGTACTCAGTAAATGTGACAAGTATGTTAGTCAGTGTCACGGTGAGTCACCTACCCCTTCACCACACACAATGTATTATATTGTATATCAATGCACAAGAACCTTTGAGTGGTAACTATAAGCAGAGTAAATATCTGTAGACTAACAAATTGCTACGACAGCCAGTAACAAATTTGCAAAGATTTCATGATAAACACATATTTTCAAAAGACTCCTCGGGTTTTCTTTGTACACTTAAGTACACACAAATATCTAAATGTGGCAACCAGGGTATAAGTGAAAAAGTCCGGCCCAGTTTTGTGTGAAATTATTTCAAATTTGCCTTTTTTTCCTCTGTTTTTTTGTGTTGTTCCAATACACACAAATGAAATAAACATGTGTATAACAAAACATGTGTAATTGCAATAATTTTCTGGGAGAAATACTTCATTTTCTGGAAAAAATTCAGGGGTGCCAACACTTTCGGCCATGACTGTAAATGTTAACAACATCCACCAAAAACTAAAGAATCTTAATCTAATAAACTCCACATGTAACATATCAAGCTGACCAGACCACCCCAGTATTGTGGATGAAATATGGCATATCAGCTTGTTTCAGTGACCCTAGCCTTCCACATACATTCCACATACAGACTTTGCATGTTACCGATGTTTACTTCTCCACCATTTGTTTCACCAGCCAACCAAATAAAAAGCTTTCAAGATATTTTACATCACTGTGTCTCTCTGCTCTCTTTGAACTAATTGCGTAGATAATTATATTTAATGGGTAATCTGACAGCAGAGCGCTCAAATTGATAATTAGCCTTTCAAAAAGGAAAATAAGGACTGCTTTGGTCGCTCTGCCACAGAGCTACAAATGCACATCATGAGGCCAAATGACAGAAATTCAAAGTTTGACTAAAAGCGACATTATTATTATTATTATTTGTTTCTCTTTGCACCTGCCTGATGTCAAGGGAGATATAAACCAATCAACCATAACATTAAAACGACCTTGTATCTACACTCATTGTCCATTTATCAGCTCCACTGAGCATATAGGTGCACTTTGTAGTTCTACAATTACAGCCTGTAGTCCATCTGTTTCTCTGTATACTTTGTTAGCAGGAAGCTACCCTGTTCTTCAGTGATCAGGACCCCACAGAGCACGTATTATTTGGGTGGTGGATCAATCTCAGCACTGCAGTGACCCTGCAGTGTCATTGCTGGAGTGAAAATAGTGCACCAACCACAATTTTCCAACCAAAAGGGTCTGGTGGGCAGCATCTTGTGACTACCAATGAAAGAAGAGAGGATGACCAACACAAACTGTGCAGCAACAGATGAGCTACGGTCTCTGACTTTACATTTACAAGGTGAGCTAACATAGTGTCTAAAATCTCTAGCAGCTCTGCTGTGTTTGATCCACTCAACACTCTAACACACCACCACCACATCAGTGTCACAGCAGTGCTGAGAACATTCCACCAGCCAAATAATACCTGCTCTGTGGGGGTCCTGACTGACAAAAAAATGACAATAAGTGTAGAAACAATGTGATGATAACATTTATAGCTGTTGTTTTTTTTTTGTTTGTTATTTTTTGTTTTTGTTTTTTAGTGCAATCCTGCAAATTACATTTCCAACAAACTTTAAGTAAACACTCATAGTGGTAAAACTTTTATATCAACCACATTATAATGTGTTCACACTTTAACCTACCTTACACCTAACGACTTTCACGTGATTTTACAGTCGCAGACAAATTTTCTAAGTCAGGCTAAAATCACAGGAGTCTTGCAATAGTCAAGTTTCAGTCGCATCATCTCAATCGTTAAGTGTAAGGTGGTCAGGACTGAAAGTTTTAGTCTTTTTCGCGTCGAGGCGTTCTGATAAAATCAAACGTTTAATATTATCGCAAGTCGTAAGAGTTGACTCGAGCAAATAGTGACGTGAACACTGTCGGGAACCAATAGGAGAGCTACGGGAAGCCGCAAAGGCAAGTATATGAATGCCTGGCAGGTAAATATGGCTGGAGAGCTCGGAAACTACGGTTCTCCTGGACTGTAGAAAAGGAGGAGAAACTAGTGGAGCTGTGGAGCGAGCAAGAGTTTTACCATTTATTACACGACAGAGACGAAAAGGAAAAAAGTGGACAAATTGCTGAAGCTCTCTAAATCCCAGTTGAGTGTGCTATGCTAAAGCTAACTAGCTAGCTAAACACTACTGAATGGGGCTATTTAACGATAATTTTAATCTTAAAAGTTATTGTTTTCCTCAACAGCTTGAAGAAAATGAGGAGCATGCAGACACACAGGACCAGGAATGCATGGATGTGAATCATATGTTGACAGTATTTTGAGCTCTGATAGCTCTGTATCTGTAATGCACGTTACTATATTTAGATTTTGCACTACGTTGTCTTATTGTGCACTGAGTTATTTTTGATACAAAGAAAAGTTTAATAAATACACGTTTTGCAATAATTAAACTCTTTATTGCATTAATTCTATGTAAAACGAAAGCAGATGGGAAATAATCTCAAAATAAATCTAGTTGCAGTCTTTAAAATATTGACCCTGCAAGATCCACAGTCTTTCCAAAATCTTAAGCCTGCGACTAGACTGTGATTAAAAAGTCTGTAGATGTGAGATGGTGTCAGACTTTAGTCTGTTTAGTCTTTTCAGAATCTTTTCAAAGTCGTTAAAGCCTCCCATACACCTAACGCTTTGAAAAGATTCTGAAAAGATTTTTAACAGACTAAAGTCTGAACCATCTCACATCTACAGACTTTTTAATCACAGTCTAGTCGCAGGCTTAAGATTTTGGAAAGACATTCGTGTATTTACTATTTGCCTTTGTGGCTTTCCGTAGCTCTCCTATTGGTTCCCAACAGTATTTGCTCGGGTCAACCAGGGTTCAACTCTTAAGACTTGTGATAATATTAAACATGTTTGATTTTATCGGAACGCCTCGACGCGAAAAAGACTAAAACTTTCAGTCCTGACCACCTTACACTTAACGATCGAGATGACGCGACTGCAACTCGACTCTAGCAAGACTCTCGTGATTTTAGTCGACTTTGAAAATTTGTCTGCGACTGTAAAATCGCGTGAAATTCGTTAGGTGTAAGGTAGGCTTTAGGTGTATGGTAGGCTTTTATCGTTTTCAAGACTGTACAGTAAAGTTTCAGCTCTAAGAGCTGAGAAAAGACTTCTGGACATGCAGACAAGGTTAAACCAAAATTTAAGAATGTTTGCTTTGGACACATTCAGTGTGTATTTAAACAAGAATAGGAACATTGATCTTTCACACATGAATATTGGCTTTTTTCTTTCCAAAGCTCTCATTCACAGCTCTTTGTGCTGCTTCATCCCAACACCTACGCTAATAATCCGCCTTTGTAGTTTACATGGCTCCTTGTTGTTAGGCTTTTTGTCCTCCTTTTAAATGCATATCCGTTCATCAACACGCAATTACTTTGAACTTGAAGTACAAGTTTGCAGCTAAGGGCCTTTATAAAAGCAAGGCCTACGTTATCATCTTCATTCCTTTAAAAACAAATACTTTGCAGATGTTGTTTGTGCTGTTTTCATCTTAGGGTTGCCGCTTCAGTAAATTTAGTTCTTTCAGACTTGAATGCAGAAGCAGAAATCACCTCAAATAACATCTTTATGAACATCTGAACATGTGCAACCAATCCACGGGTGTTGCTAGGTCAATTTTAGGGGGACCATAGTGTAGTGCCCCCAATGTTATTCACTCCACAACCCTTGCAGACAAAGTCAGCTGAAGTTTTTTTGCCAAGGGATTCCACCAGAATTGTTCTTTATTTAATATTTTAATGTATTTTTTATTTGAATTATTTTCATTTTCCCATTCAGCTAAACCTGTCACTATGTCCTGACAGTAGTACATGAGCCAGATAATGTGTAAAAAAAAATCAGCTACCTATTGCTAATAATGGCATTTACAAGAAACAACTGAAATCTGTGGAGACAAGGCTTGAGCGCAGTGGAGAGGGAGGAACCAGGCAGAACATTTTCAGCTAATGGCTGTAGCTTTCTTGTGGCATGTTGAAAATGTTAAGTTACTATTACAAATATATTTTAGCCAATTACAGCTAGTTAAAATGTATGTGCTTTATAAACACATACAGTATATTGAATTTGTATGCCATGGGGTTGATGGTTGATATGGACCCCTGGCTAATAGTGTGTGTAGCCAAATGGCATTAGTTCCTGGCTAGTGGTATAGCCTAGGTATGTACACCAATAGTGTTAAAAAATAAGCTTGTAAATGATTATCTTAAAGGCTGGGCTTTCAAGCTCTATCTCTTCACATGTTAATACAGTGAAATTCGCCCTATTCACAATCCCACAATTCCATGCGCCACCGGCAACATCCGATGTAGTTGTTTACATAATGGCAGCAGTGAATGTGTCGGCAGGAGAGTTTAAAATACGTAGAAATAAGCCAATCAGGGTTCTAGATATTGTGTACCACAATGCAGTAATCGGCAACGGCTAGACAATTCAAATTTTATTTTACCCTAATTATATACCGAAATATATACTGCACTGATAAATAAATAGGCCTCTAATGATATAAACATACACTGGCTGGCTTGATTAGGCCATGCAGGGCCCTAGTCTAGGCGTGACTTATGTACTATTTCATAATGTGACATTTGTAGGGCTATCCACCAGTTGAATTCATTTTTGGCTATTTTCATAAAAAAATGTGTACCACAAATTATTGTAGTGTAGCTTAGTATTGATAGCATGCAACACGATAGCTTGCAACAACATGTTTACACTAAAAACCCACTGCATAAATTGAAAATACAAGTTGACACAACAAGATATGATGTTTAATATCCAAAGAAATATCTGCATATAGTTACAAAAGCTAGCAGATATCACGTAAGTATTTACTTACCAAATAAAGTTGTAAACAGTTTATGTAGCGTAGCTGGCACAGACAAACAAAAGAAAATGGTGAACGGGATGTTGCCGGTTGCGCGGTGCATTCTGGGATTTGTGAAAGGGGCGAATTGGATATATTTGCAGGGCCGCCTGTACTCTGAAATATTAGCACTTTGTCTATAACACCACCCATTACAGAATTAGCACATTTTGGCAAAGTGTTGCTCAGGCCTTGTAAAATAGAACATAAGATCTTGAGGCAGTTAGCAATTACTTCACACATACATCATCTTAAGATGTGCTGCAAAAGTGTGAATTTAGACTGTACAAATTTTAGAGCTTTTAAAAGTCTGGAAACTTGTTCCATTTGTTATCACTATGGTCCATTCAGGAGGCCTGACTTATATTAACTGTCTTACATTTACGGCACTCAAAAAGGAAGATGTATGTGACCCAAAATGGAATCGGAAAGTTGATAACACTTTATAATACAGCCTGAATGTACAGTAGAGTAACTCCCTGTAATTTATAATAGAATTTCCCAGAACTTTCAATCTAACTTTTCTTTATGAATCAGTAAATATAAAATGTTTACAGCTCCTACTGGTACTTAAATGTAGGTTCAGCAGAGTAAAACAATACGTAGTATGTCCTAAATCACACAAATGCTTTTGTGATGTATTTTTACAGTAACAGTTGTTATTTCAGGTGACTAGTGAGTTCTAGTGTTAGAAATGATAGTTACAGCTCTAAACAGGTCTTGGCTGCACTGCCTCACTTTACATAGCAAGTCTTGGGGAAATTAGTAGAAAGGGAATTACGTTGTTAAAGGAATATTGCCCCATCGTATTTACAGATTTTCTCACTTACATCAGATGTATTCAAACTGCCAAGACATGTCTGTAGCAGGGGGCGGTCCTATGTTGTTTGGCACCCTGAGCGAATATGATAAAACACACCAATGTAAACCATTCTTCCGCCTGTCGATATAGTCCGCAAACAGTTAACACTGTTGCCAGGCAAAATGAAGGGGAACGACAATCTACACAGCATCTGATAAACGCGTAGCGCATTAATACATAATTCAGATGTTGTGATGAGGTCGGTGCTGTGGTATGTCGTGGACTTTACAACGGCTCCGAACGCGGCTTAGCCAATCAGATTGTAGGACCGGAACTATCCGTTTTCTAAAAACATTTTAAACTCGTAAGGGCGTATAATATCTCCCGAAATTGGGAAGTAAAATAAATGTTTAAGTGTTTTATTTTTCCAGTTAATAGTTCTGCTTCCGTTAAAAGCTGTTACTAGTTAGTAATTGCGCTATTTTAATTTGCAAGCTTCGGCTAGTTATAGAGGCTTAAACCTTTAAAGCTTTATAACTCAAGAATTAAAAGAGCACAGATGTTTATTTTGTGTTTATAAATGTTTATAAGGCAAAAGCCAGCACAAACACGGCACAAACAAACCATTTTGGTGCCATTTGGCCTATTATGGGTGTCTGTGTGACGTCACAGGTAATAAAATGTATTTTTAATATATCTTTAAAAACAGACGTAGCACAAACAATTTTTTTCTGCAGCACAAACGTAGTGTTTTTATTGCATTCTTGATCACATGAGGGTAACAAACAGTAGAACGTAAAAGTCACCCTTAATTACAATACTGTTTCTGTAAAAATACATCACAAAAAAACTCTCAAACTTAATCCAGATCTTAGTTAAGCTCAGCGTGATTTAGAACAAAATAATGTTTTCTTTCTTTTACCTTTTATGTTAAGCTCATGAATAATTTCATGTGCTCTGGCCTGGTTGGCTGGTTTACACTCTGTACCTTGCTGGAGATAAAGAAAATAGATGATAAATGTAAACGCTCTGCCAGAGCAAACAGACAGCCTAGGAAAAAAACGGAACGGAAGTTTATGATTTGCATGGTATGGAAGACAAGTTGCTGACAGAGGAGCTCAGTGAAAAGAAAAAACTGTTTGGGTGGTTTTGAGAGTTGTCAATTTTCAAACTCTGGCTTGTTTATGTGTAAATTGTGTTTGAAGGAGGACATACCAGTGTTTGAGGTATGTCACCTACATGTACCAAGCTCTCCATATTCAACAATGTCCAGGTAAATACAGTTTTCCATTACAGGGCACCTTTAAAATGTTTTGGAACTTGATCCTGGCAACTTGCTCCATTTATTTTAATTGAGTCCCCTTTTAGGAGGCTTGCTATAAAAATTTTTGGAACAGCCCAAGTCATTGAAATAAGTTTGTGGTACAGGGATAACATATAAAGGTATTAATTAATGCATTGGTTACAAAGATCCTAATAAATTGTGAATTTGGTAAATATCACTCTTTAGAATGGAGAGGTGGAACCTAGTAAAAGCATCAAAAGTTTGAATTCCAGATGTGCCACATACTATAGACCGGTCCCAGTGGGCTCAGAATGAATGAATGAACATAGGCCTGTATGTACAGGTGCTGGTCATAAAATTAGAATATCATGAAAAAGTTGATGTCAGTAATTCCATTCAAAAAGTGAAACTTGTATATTATGTTCATTCATTACACACAGACTGATATATTTCAAATGTTTATTTCTTTTAATGTTTTCTGTGGTTCAATGTCAACGCAGCCATCTACCAGGAAGTTTTAGAGCACTTCATGCTTCCTGCTGCTGACCAACTTTATGGAGATGCAGATTTCATTTTCCAACAGGACTTGGCACCTGCACACAGCGCCAAAGCTACCAGTACCTGGTTTAAGGACCATAGTATCCCTGTTTTTAATTGGCCAGCAAACTCGCCTGACCTTAAGCCCACAGAAAATCTATGGGGTATTGTGAAGAAGAAGATGCGATACGCCAGACCCAACAATTCAGAAGAGCTGAAGGCCACTATCAGAGCAACCTGGGCTCTCATAACACCTAAGAATTATAGTAGAAATGAATAGTTCCTGATGGTCAACTACAGTATGCAGTCAAAGAGAGAATCAAGAGCCCTAAGATACACTTCTGAAAAGGGTCACAATTTACTACACTTGAGAAGCACTACTGTAAAAGTACACAACAACAACATTGTCAACAATAGGCCAATATTTTGGCAGAAAAAGGCTTCACATACCTCAGAGCAAGCAAGTCTTTGCCCTCCCAAATTGTCGGTGCTGATATGTGACAAGTGAGAAGTTTTCTTTAATGGAACTTTGTTGAGAAAGTGGAAGAACATGACTGCGACCCAGACTGGAATTGAAAAGTTCTTGTTAAAAACGACTGTTTGCTGTTTCGGCCTCAAGAAAACATAGACTACATGTCTGGGGCAGGGGGTGGAATCTGAGGTGAGTTCTGTAGGATGATGAGGTAGTAAACCTGTGGTCAGCCAGTGAAATATGAGAGCACTTTGGTCACTGAGCAATGAGGAGGTGGGTCAGTCCAAAGACAGAGTGCGAAAGAATTAAGTTGGATTATGAGAACCAATCCACTCCACCTTCTGGGGCCGTGTCCAGTTTGAGCCTCGCTCAGAATCACAATAAGTGAAGGAACGAATGCTGCTTGTGTTAATAAATCCTTCAGTCAAGTGTTTCTGAGGAAGTACTGATATTATTTGAGGTGGATATTTGCTGTATCCTGCTCAGTGTTCTGGTGTGATGAAATCAATAGAAGAATCAATTGGTTAACGACATTAAGGCAGAAATAATGTAAAGATTTTTTGTGGCGTTTCAGGTTTCGTTACTTTCCACACATTTATTGTCGTCTGTCAGCCATTATTTGACCAATGCAGCTTGATTGTGTTTTTCACTTTCAGCTTACAAAACAGTCACAATTTCATTTGACTGTCAGGACACTAATTATTTGTATTGCTGTTACACTGAAATTCTCAAGCAGAATCAATCTCCTCTACATGGACACAAAAAAACTGTGATTGAGATTTTGAAAACCTTTCACAGAACATTGATTTCTACCTAGTAGGGAGTAATATGTAGCCTAAACCTTTGTTCGATGTAGCCCAAAAAACTCTGCTAGGCTACCATGTCAATAACTTGGTCAATCAGGCTGTTGCACTGAACTGCACTGAAAACTGGAATTTGCAGAGAAACCTCCCTCAAAACATAACATCTAACCTGTCTAAGAATAAGTGTGCTGGGTTGCTGTCTAAATAATAACTGCTGTGCAGGTTTGAATTTGTTACATCAGTTCATTTATGATAGGGTGACCAGATCTGAGATGACAAAAAAGAGGATACCTTAGCAGGTTTTTTTTTTTTTTGGTGCTTGAACATAAATTGTATTATTTTTATTATTATTATTATTATTATTATTATTATTATTATTATTATTACTACTACTACTACTACTACTACTACTACTACTAAATAATAATAATAATAATAAATATTGACAAATTCTGATTATTTTATTAATACTTACTAGATAGTATTAATAATATACTAATAATAACTATTACATTTATTATGAATAATAAAATTATTAATCATTAATAAAATATTAATACATTATTACATATTATTAAAAATAATAAACTGTTAAAAGCATGTAGCATAAAATTATCACCCAATTCTTTTCAGTCAACTTCACTTCAGCTCATTATCACCAGTGTTACACATATGTTTGGACTGTATGGTCAATAGATCTTATTTACACAGAATTATACCTCAGTTTTTAGCAAAAATAAGCAGAAATTCTGAATTATGTTGATAATAGTTACACTTAGAGGCATGTAATAGATAGCTTATCACAGACTGGTAAACACACAAACAGACACACACTCAAATGCTAATGTTTATGAATTATATTATTAAACCTCTGATATTAAAATACGTCTAGCTGTCGTGACGCAGACAGAACAAATGCTCAGCATGTGAACAACTTTCAGGTGAAAACGGACGCTGTTTGAGGGAATGACAACGGCGACGGCCAATCACACGTTAGCAAGAAATGGCAGAGCCAATCAGTGATCTTGTGAGCAACGTAAAGGAAACCAGCTTGGATTTCTGCTGGGTCCTAATGCTCGCTCAAGTATACGGAACGGAATAGGGGGAGGGCGAGACTAGTTTGTGAACGAAACACTTCTCGAGTAAAACAAAAAAAGAGGACGTCCAGGTAAAAGAGGACATCTGGTCACACTAATTTATGACTGCAGTGCAACAAAAAAATTGCTCTCCCACTTTTGATCTGCATGAAAGAATAACAGCATGCAGTGATTTGTTTTTTTGTGTTTGGAGGGTGTGACTGGTGTGAATATTTATCAGAGACTATGTGCACAGTATGGAGAAAATGTACTGGTGATGAGACATGGATTCATCACTACGAGCCTGAGAGTAAACAGCAGAGTATGGAACATCCTCAGTTGCCAACCAAGAAAAAGTTCAAAAGTCATCAGCTAGAAGATGGATGCTGAAGGTTTTCTGAGATTTTTAAGGGTCAGCATTGGAACATCAGGAAAAATGTTCAACAATCAACAAGTGTTCACTATGAAGTGAAGAACTGTAGCCTAAAATTCAAACAAAGCACAGAGGACTATCTGCATCTGCACAACAATGCCCAGACTGTTTACACTTTCCAAAAACTTGGTTTTAAGGTTTTAAAGGACCATATCATTTTGACTATACATATGAGGCAGAGACAGTCACCTAGTTACCTCTACCTGGAATCACCAGGTATCTATCAGTGAATAAAGTGAGAAGCCCAGTTGAGCGTAGCTTTAGGTTTGGTTATGTTGGTGGTGGTGACTTTATCTTCATAGTGTGTAAATAAAGCTCAAATCAGTGTTTGTGCGTTGACTCACTGCCTAT
>BRDA01091501.1:1033-17603 GCA_036984385.1 Crenuchus spilurus
GTCTACGTCCTGCATCTGTGTTGTATCTGTATCTGTGCTGCATCTGTGTTGTATCTGTATCTGTGCTGCATCTGTGCTGTATCTGCATCTGTGCTGCATCTGTGTTGTATCTGTATCTGTGCTGCATCTGTGTTGTATCTGTATCTGTGCTGCATCTGTGCTGTATCTGCATCTGTGCTGCATCTGTGCTGTATCTGCATCTGTGCTGCATCTGTATCTGTGCTGCATCTGTGCTGTATCTGCATCTGTGCTTTATCTGTTCTGTATCTGTATCTGTGCTGCATCTGTGTTGTATCTGTATCTGTGCTGCATCTGTGTGGCATCTGTATCTGTGCTGCATCTGTATCTGTGCTGCATCTGTGCTGCATCTGTGCTGTATCTGTATCTGTGCTGCATCTGTGCTGTATCTGTATCTGTGCTGCATCTGTGCTGCATCTGTATCTGTGCTGCATCTGTGCTGCATCTGTGCTGTATCTGTATCTGTGCTGCATCTGTGTTGTATCTGTATCTGTGCTGCATCTGTGTTGCATCTGTATCTGTGCTGCATCTGTGCTGCATCTGTATCTGTGCTGCATCTGTGCTGCATCTGTGCTGCATCTGTATCTGTGCTGCATCTGTGCTGCATCTGTATCTGTGCTGCATCTGTATCTGTGCTGCATCTGTGCTGCATCTGTATCTGTGCTGCATCTGTGCTGTATCTGTGCTGCATCTGTGCTGCATCTGTGCTGTATCTGTCTTGTATCTGTATCTGTGCTGCATCTGTCTTGTATCTGTATCTGTGCTGCATCTGTCTTGTATCTGTATCTGTGCTGTATTTGTGCTGTATCTGTGCTGTATCTGTGCTGCATCTGTCTTGTATCTGTATCTGTGCTGCATCTGTCTTGTATCTGTATCTGTGCTGTATTTGTGCTGTATCTGTGCTGTATCTGTGCTGCATCTGTCTTGTATCTGTGCTGCATCTGTCTTGTATCTGTATCTGTGCTGCATCTGTCTTGTATCTGTATCTGTGCTGTATTTGTGCTGTATCTGTGCTGTATTTGTGTTGTATCTGTATCTGTGCTGCATCTGTGCTGTATCTGTATCTGTATCCATTCAATGGAAGTTATTCATGCTGTTGCACATCATTTATAAAACAGCTCTATTTAAAGTTGCTTTAGGGAGCAATCTAAAATAACCATTTTATATATGGAGTGTGGAATATTTATATAGCATAAAGGTTCTCTAAAATGGTTCTCCTATAGCTTCCTTTTAAAGAACCAGTTGTTAAAGTATATCAAGTCATATCTACAATATTATTATTATTATTATTATTACTATTATTATTATTATTATTATTATTATTATTTATTTATTTTTTTATTATTAATGACATTATTAGTTAATGATTCATTAAGACAATACGTGTCCAGTTAGTTATGCTTAGCACAGTCTTAATAACACATAACGGATGTACCCTATGTCCCTGTACACTACAATACAAAATGCAGTAAATTTGTTTAAAATAGCTCATAACTTGGTGGTACTTAAGTGCATTCACTGGCTTTAAACCAACTCAGTTCTGGAACACAAGCTGGATACTCAAGTAAAGACATACTTGTTATGACTGGAAATAGAGGAAATCTATGATATGTTGTTTCTCCTTACCCTCTCCAGGATGATGTGGGACATGGTGGCATTGGCGTCGACGATGATGGTGGCGGTCTTGTCGTCTCTGATCTCTTTGAGGAGGGGGGTCGGGTCTTGGCTGTCATCCAGCATGCGAACGGAGAGGGTATCCTTGGAGATGAGAAACTGTCGCAGTAACACCTCCAGGTTTAATAGGCCTGTTGAACAGGGACACATACATACACACACACGCACACGCGCACACACACACACACACACACACACACACACACACACAAATACAAACCAAAGTAACGCATGTGAAGCTAAAGGCTGTTTTTGTCACAACATGCAATATCACAGCTCTCAGTTTTCCACTCTTTCAGGCTAAAAATGCATTTCTGGCTTATGACTTCATTATTATGAGGATTGTAATTCATACACCATTCACAGTCCAAACAAACAGTAATCCCCAAGTCATTTTGGTTCAATATGTCCCAGGATAATTTACTTGATGTTTTCCTATCAGGATTTGCTGAAACAGCCACCCCAGGGCTGGCTCTGTGCTTACTGAAAGAGAATATGGTACCCATACATACAGCACTTGTTAGTGGGGAGCATTGTCATTGGAAAGTCTCTTTTGTACCAAGCTCAGGATTGCCAGCTGCAATGGTTCTTGCTCTTTCTTCACTCTAGTTCTTAAAATCACTTCACTTTGCAATGATTTGACAAATATGTAGTCATTTTTTTCCAGTCTGACAACAATTTTAGTCCTTTAAAGGTTCAATATGAAGGTTGTTTTGCATTGCTTCATAATTTCGAAAGGTTGTAAAGAAGCATGGCTGAGCTGCATCATTCTGAACAAAACATTAATAAAAGCTAGAGCCCGACCGATATATTGGCTGATTGTCGGCCAAAATAGTGTTTAAAATTTTATCGGCCAAAATTTGGCCGATAGGCGCAGTGCAAAACACTTTTGATTTTCCAGGCTTGGAGGGCTGGGAACATTATTAATTGCGCTGCTAATCCAGCAGAGGGCGCCCGCAGACCAAGTCATGTTCAGGTCACATGCAGCATGCTTGTCTGTTGCATGGGCTGCTGCTCAGAGGAGACGCATAATTCTGAGAGCGACTGAGAACTGTGCATCACACTGCTGACCTGGGTATCGTATATTTGTCAATGGAAAGTTTGGTGGTAGCTTGTGAAATAAACATCAGGAAAAGATTTCCACTCAACTCTCCAACCCGCTTGCCTTAAGCTAAAAGCTTTAGCTACCTGCTAAACTAGCAAGATACAATTTATGAGAGATAATTTAGCATATAACCTTGCTCAAATAAAACGTTAGCCAGAACAATTTAAGTAACACACAATGAAATATATCAGTTCTAAGTAATAACATTATCTTTTCCGTAAATTAAAGGCATCGTTTGTCTGAAGTAAACTAATCTGATTGAACATGACCGAGAACACACTGCTACTGCAGCTCAATATTAAAACACTTTTCTGGTTTAATTTATAACATATAGTGGAGTGAATCATTAAATGAAAAAACAATCGGTGCACTCGTAACCCTTGGGTGGGACCAGGTACAGTGGTATGTCAAATCGTTTGGCTTCACGTAATCACAGTACTGTGCCTCAAAGCGTATTTTAGCTCTATTTTCCGATATAAGGCAAAGGGACATGGGGAATCGCTTAGCAGACTCTCCGCTGGTACCAGTTGATTTCTGATCAGAACGTGGCGAGCTGCGAGCCTGAGTGACGCCAGTAGCTAGTGCAGCAGTAGTAACAGTCAGGCTTTATAGCCCCCGTCTGTGCTCACAGAAGCTCAGTGCGCAGTCAGACTTTGGGCTTTTGCGCCTAAATCCAGGGTCTTCATCACTATTGGCAATATATATGAAGAAAAGCGCAGAGCCCTGAAAGGAGAGAATGTGGAAAAGCTGTGCTTCCTGCACTACAACTTGCCACTTTTGAACTATAACTTGAACTATAGTAAATTTTGTTCCTTCTGTTTCAGTTTAAATTACTATTTTATTTTATTGACCTTTATTAAATTATTGCACAGTACTGTTCCCTGAATGTTTTGTTTTCAGGCATATGTAAAAGATTGACAAATGTTTTTATTTTATGTATTTTTCTAAAAGGTTGTAAAATGTGCAGTTGTGTTTGTTCTAAACAGGTCTTTAATACATGTTAAAATATTTGTAATTTTTATGTTACATTATTTATTATTATGTTCAAATCAAGCACTGTTTTACTTTTGACAATAAAAGTATTTGAAACAAGTTATATGTTAAATCTTCATTTCCATTTATATGTATATAAATGAATATAAATTGTAAAAAAAATATCGGCCAATATATCGTTATTGGCATTTTCTTCCTCTTTATTATCGGTATCGTATCGGCCACCCCAAAATCCATATCGGTCAGGCTCTAATAAAAGCTATCCTTTATTGTACCGATCAGGGGTATTCAGTCTCCCCGAAGGTCAGAGTCAAAGAAGCTTCCAACATGCCCATAAACATAACCCTAAAGCAATGAACAGATGAGTTCAGGTCTGAGTAAAGAATTCCCAAACTGGGAACTGGACTCTTCCGATGATCTAGGAGGACAAATATAAGCCAGAATAATTCTTATTTATGTTTCCAGGGAGGTGGGGATGGAGGGTTGGGGGTCACTGATGCCTGTTCAATAGAATGATCAGGCATGTTGTATTTTGTTGATGTGAAAAACAAACAAAATGGTAACATTACAGAAGAGGGCAAACACTGACTTTTAATATAAGCTAATATAAAGTATTTGTATTTACAGCAATTTTGGAATTTCTATTAGTCCAATTACCATGATCTGTTTAGCTCAGATCATACAGGAAACTAAAAATCCCCCAAAATGTAGACACTTGCTTTTCTTTGAACAACAGTAATGTTTTTGCCATGTTGTTTATCTGCACATTGGAGTTTGGAGAAACGCAATCTCGTTCAGCTATGCACTCATGTTGTAAAGTCTGAATGACAATAAAGTTCACTATCTATCTATCTATCTATCTATCTATCTATCTATCTATCTATCTATCTATCTATCTATCTAATGTCTCGTAGCTGATTAGCTGCTCCTGAAGGTACCGAGGGCAAAGCGTAAGCTCAGAGGGGGGTCTTCATATATATATATATATATATATATATATATATATATTATAGTATTTTAGTAGTTTTTATGTGTTTTCTTTTTTTTTTTGGTGCATTGAATTTTACTGTTTTTTACTTGTTTTTTTTTTACTTGTATGTTTTTTCCATTGTTTCTGTTTTTGGTTCTGTTTATCCTTTGTGCAGCATTTTGGCTCAGCTGATGTGGCTTTTAAAGGGCTATATAAATTAAGTTGAGTTGAGTCGAAAGAAAGTTGAGTATTATTACCATGATCCAGTACTTATAATTGTGAGCATACTTTTAGGGTGCACAGGACACACACTTATAAATCAGTTCTTAGACTATGTACAATACAGTGTAAGAGCAAAGTCTAAAATGCTTTATTAATCATTATTTTGTATATTATTTTAAAAGTAAATATTTTTGTAACTTAATGGGAAATAAAACATAACATTTTCTCAAAATGATTTACTACTTACATTTAAAACAAACAGCATTAAAATGCAGTACATCTTATATATTTTATCAATGAATTGATTTATGGTCAATTGCTGCAGTCCTAGGTCACCATTTTTAAGTTGTGCTAATATAGAAATCGTAAAATATAGAGATTCCAAAAAGGATAATCATCCAATCAGGATTTTTTCAACTGGTATCTAGGTAAATTTAGAAATAAGCTCTAGCAGTGACCTAAAACTTCAGGAACTGGACAGGTTTCATGTATCTGAACTTCTTAATAGCAACAGCAAGTGACTTGTCCAAGTTTGGACCGGTTTCACAACCATTAGATTTCTATTAGCTGTCAGAAAACAAAACAGCAATGGACATTTTCTGGTGAGACTTGTTGCTAAAGAAAAAACTGTAAAATTGTAATAAAACTGAGAATGTCAATAACAACTGAATGTTTAAATGAAAGCGGCCATAAAATGTTCAAGTGCACTATTGCTAGGTGCTAACATAACATGACAAATGCCATTGTCATGTTATAGAAATTAGCATAATTTTACAGTAGTTTCTGAATTCAATTTTGAAAGGTTTTAACTCACTTTCCTGCAAAACCATTTAAGTTTTAATTTAGCTTTCACTGTAATGTCTTTTACATTTTCTTGTGCTTTGATTAATATTGATTGCATTATTGATGCTGGTGTCACAGCCTGGCCTCTGCCCTGTCTTAGCCCTGCCTTGTGCTCGTTTGTTTATGTTTCCTCATCTATCGTCTCTGTCCATGTCT
Source organism: Crenuchus spilurus (assembly GCA_036984385.1). Taxonomy (NCBI): domain Eukaryota; kingdom Metazoa; phylum Chordata; class Actinopteri; order Characiformes; family Crenuchidae; genus Crenuchus; species Crenuchus spilurus. Next base: position 7,015 of record BRDA01091501.1, read on the forward strand.
GTTGTTTTTTTTTTATTCATGTCAAGTCTCATATTCCTTGCACTTGTCATGTTAATGTTCAGCACCTTTCTCATCTAATATCACAGCCCTGCTTGTTCATTCCCTTTTTGATTACATTTGTTATTTAAACTTCCTTTTGTTTCTGGGTCCTTGAATGTTGTTAATGTTGTGAATGTTATGTTAGTCCACTGTGTATACATCATAGTGGTTTTTTTTGTTACTTAGCCACGTGTAACTGCCCTATTTTGCCACTTCAAATGCTGTTTCCATCTGAGCGACAAAATGAATTTTTTTTACAATTAAAAATATTAAAATAATATTTTTACTCCTTAAATTATTACTAGAAAATTCTGTGACCTGGATGAGTGAAACTAGAAGCCTTCATAGTGAAATGCAGGCAGTATAAAGAAAATGAGAGGGCTCTCATTACTTTGACACTGGTCTAAGAAAGAATTATTAATATCACTTTCAATATCAATGTTGTATCTTCATTCTCAAAAGCTTGTATCTGTAAAATTAAAACGTTATACAGGACAACAAAATCATTCATTGCAGGTACTTTTGGAGCATTTGTTTTGCTCATGAAATGTTCACATACTGTAAAAAGAAGCTGCTGCTTTCAAACAGAATAACAAAGTACAATCTGAACTGGAGTTAGACTTTGATATGACATCAGTAATATAACATCAAATATTAAATTTGAGTATGCTTTCTTTAAATAAAGCCACAAAAAATCTTGTACCAGTAAAACTTGTGAAAAAGTCAGTGTATTAAAACTATTTATATTAGCATTAAACACTACATTACTGTAAAACAAATACAAATAACCAGAAAAACAGTCAAAACAGCAATAATGACAGCATCTTCAAAAGGAATTAAGTTAGAAAAGCTCCAGTCTTTGCATGGATTTGTTAAATTCCACACTCTTCACACATTATTTAATTTCATTTCAAGTACTGATTAACTGATGCAGCTACTAGATGGTAACTGTAAATACAGAAGTGCTCAGGAAATGGCTCTGCCAACAGAAATTGAAATGTTTTATCCATCTGTGTTTATTCTAATCTTAGTGCTTTCAAGTCAAAAATGCATAGTGACCAAAACAAATTCCTCTCTAGGATATCCTAAATCATTTTCAGAGTACTGTACACATCAAACAAAGGCCATCACACATCAAGACTTGAGAAGAGGTTATGAGAATTCATGCTGCATAGTTCTGCACTTTGCTTCTGTGTTCTGCTGTGTTCTGCTTTAAAAGATTTAGGTTCCAATTTGAATATTTATGCTTCATTTTTAGCTTTACGATGGAGGTACACACACAAATTGGCACTTGCAAATATAACAGACAGACAGATAGATAAATAGATAAGTGGACAGACAGACAGACAGACAGACAGACAGACAGACAGATAGATAGATAGATGGATATATGGATAGATAGATAGAAGGATGGATGGATGGATAGATGGATAGATAGATGGACAAATAGATAAATGGACAAATAGATAGATAGACAGACAGACAGACAGACAGACAGACAGACAGACAAAGAGATAGACTGATAGATTGATATAAGGATGTATGGATGGATAGATGGATAGATAGATGGACAAATAGATAAATGGACAAATAGATAGATAGATAGATAGATAGATGATAGATAGATAGATAGATAGATAGATAGATAGATAGATAGATAGACAGACAGACAGACAGACAGACAGACAAAGAGATAGATTGATAGAAGGATGTATGGATGGATAGACAGACAGACAGATAGACAGATAGATAGATAGATAAATAGATAGATAGATAGATAGATAGATAGATAGATAGATAGATAGATAGATAGAAAGACAGACAGACAGACAGACAGAGAGATAGATGGATAGATGGATAGAAGGATGGATGGATAGATAGATAGATAGGCAGATAGATAGATAGATAGATAGATAGATATGTAGATAGGTAGATAGGTAGATAGATAGATAGATAGATAGATAGATAGATAGATAGATAGATAGATAGATAGATAGTGTCAGAGTCAGTGTCCAGGTTTCCCCAGGTAAGGACGCAAATGCAGGATACAAGGTGATCAAAGATGATTTAATAAAGTGTTCAGAGTGTTTCCAGAGTGTATTCCAAACGACATACACTGACCACATTCAGACAAACAACTAGCAACCAAAGACAGGAACAGAAGGGTATATATATACAGACAACACTTAATCCGGGGCAGGTGAGATAATCAGGGCGGGGCTAGACAGGACAAAACTTAAAGGACCAGGTACACAATACAAGACCAAACACAGGCAGGATGTTACAGATAGATAGATAGATAAACAGACAGACAGAGAGATAGATGGATAGATTGATAGATTGATAGAAGGATGGATGGATGGATAGAAGGATGGATAGATAGATAGATAGATAGATAGATAGATAGATAGATAGATAGATAGATAGATATAGATGGACAGAAAGACAGGCAGAGAGATAGATAGATAGATAGATAGATAGATAGATAGATAGATAGATAGATAGATAGATAGATAGATAGACAGAAAGACAGGCAGAGAGATAGATGGATAGATTGATAGAAGAATGGATGGATGGATGGATAGATAGATACTGATGACTGTTGTAGTGGTTGGGATTAATAGGCTGTGTTTGTTGCTGGTGTGCTGAGTTGCTGGCAGCAGCTGCTGCTGTGGTCCTTTGTGTTCTGACTCATTGGATTTTAATGGCTTTGGCTGTTGACTTCACACGGCTCTAACATCAGCATCAGAGTTGCAGCTACAGCTTTCAAACTGTTATCTCTTTTACTTGTCAAGTTCCTTTGGCAGATCTTTGATGAGCCTGGGTCTCCTTCAGTTCTCTGTCTATTACGCTTTGCATGGTAACACATGCAATTTCACGTTGCATGCACTACATTAGCCAGCACATGGTTATGCTGCTAGCCTGAGCAGCTCCGCTCATTGCTTTCCAACCAAGCAGATGAAGAAATGCACACAGACGGACTGCCAGGCTGGCCTGGATTCATAAGAATGGAAAATGGGAAAAATGTCTTTTTCACTCTCAGCTGTGTATAAAAGTGAATGCTGGTATGTTTTTTCCGCAATATTTGATAAATATACTAATAAAATCAACGTATACAATTAATGTCATCAATGTAACTTAATGTAAGTTGCAGTGCTGTGTAAAATGCAAATAGGTGTGTTCAAAAACAGAATTCAATGATTTACAAATATTATAGACTACGAGATTTTATTCACAACAGAACACAGAACAAATTAGATGTTAAAAGTGATGCATTTTACCATTTAATGACAAAATATTCACTCATTTAGAAATTGATGGCAACAACACACACAAAAAAATGATTTGTTGCTATGAAATTATAAATGATTGAATATTTTGTCATTAAATGGTAAAATGCATCACTTTTAACATCTAATTTGTTCTGTGTTCTGTTGTGAATAAAATCTAATTTTTTTTCTTCATGATATGGTAAAATGCATCACTTTCAATATCTGATATAAGTTCTGTGTTCTGTACTGTATAATATGAGTCTATGAGATTTGCAAATCACTGCATTCTGTTTTTATTGACTTTTTAAAATTGGGGTATATTGTATATTGTTTGTTACAATTAAAAAAGCATATCAATCAATGCAAATTGGACTTTCAACATCTCAGCATAATGTACTTGCTGTGAAACAAGTAATATCTGAAAAAATACACTAAGTTATGACAGGAATGTCTCTACATTACAGGCAGGTGGGACCTGGCCCCACCAGATGTCGCTGTGAAGTAGTGTGTGACATTATTAATAATTTTATTTACATTTATTTTATTTAAGTATCTTCTAACATTGTTGTGTATTCCTTATAAAAATAGCAGTAGTTCCCAATTCATTAAAAATATTCCTATATGTGTTGCGTAAGGTCAGTACTTTCAGCAGTCTTCATTTAGATAGTGAGTATGGGGCCAGTCCATTTAAGCACTTTGCACATGTGCATCCCGCTTTAAATAATGAGATGTGGGGCATGGTTATGCTGGCCCCATGCTGGGAGCAGCCAATAAAAAATGAAAGATTTGCATATGTGAGCTTATGTGAATATTGTTTATGGTATCAGCATTGCTATGCAGATTGCCACTCAAAAACATCACAGTAATTGTTAGCCACTGCTACAAGGCAATATAATGAATCATGTTGACAATTTAATCAAAGTTAACTGTTAGATAACACACAGACAGTCAGCTTACCTCAGTAAAAGGTTTGTTTCCTTTATTCATGATTGAAATTGATTGTATTTAAGTTCCTTTGGTCACAATAACCAAAGTAAAGGCAACAGAATACCACCAGTAAGTAAGTATCCAGACAGGGGATGCATCTCAAGTGTCGTGAACTGGCTGAGATGTCAAATAAGGTGGACACAAATGCAGATAAGGGTGAAGAGTGTTTTTTAATAAAAGTGAAATAAATAAATAAATAAACTAACAATGGAACAACCTAAACTATAAGACTGAGTATAAACACCAAAAACAGACTGAAGGTCATACAACACTGAGGACTCTGAAGCTAGACAAAAATGACAAGCAAGGAGGAAAACACAAGGAAGGATATTTCTACAAGAGACTAAACGAGGCACGAGACAAGGACCAGGTGCATGAGTTCACTGATAAGTGAACAAGTCAAAGGTGCTGGAGACAAACTCAAACAGGAAGGGGCGACCATATAAGGGCAAGGAAGTGAATAGCATGACAGGTAGAGGGCGGAGTGTGACATCACGGCAGGGATGCTAAAATCGGCACAACACCGGATAATGATTTTTGGAATTTCATTGATGAGGTACTTTTGTGGTTGAATGAATTGAGGAAGTAGGTCTGTGTGTAGTTTCCCTGAAAAGTAGGATGCTGCCCACAGAATGTATTGTGCCCCATTTGACTTTCTATTCTAGAGATGCCACTGGTTATAACAGTGGTGAAAGGAATCACCAGATCATTTTATACCCTTGAAACCTACCTCTCAGAGTTATTGCACCAAAAAAGTATTACCAATGCCCTGCTTAATGCTTTGGATGTAAGCCATGCAGGGAGTTGTTAGGAAAAATAGTTCCCAAAGATTTTTTCATTGATTTTCTCCCCTCTTAGCAATACCAGTACCTATAAAACATTACAAACACTATAACTTCTGATTATTTGTACAGAATGTCCAAGTTGCCAAGTTTATCTACAACAAATGATTTTTTTCTCTTTTATTACTTGTCAGCATTCTGTCTTTTTGCAAAAAAACAGTGCAGATCTTATTTAAAGCATCCGTAAACATAGATTATTACTTTGTGTTGTGCAGTAAGTGTCCATTCTCAGTCCTTTAATCATGGAACATGGAGAGAGAAGATGTAGATGTAGTGGGCAGCTTTTGCAATTATGGATCAATTACTAACCACAAAGGATCCAGCAATCAAGAAACACACCACAGACTGTCACAACCAGGATGAAAGAGCTTTAAAGATCTTTCTCTACAAAGAAAGAGCAGAAGTGTTCAGGTTTGTGGCTCTGTGCTTCTTTGTGGATGTAAAGCTGAACAATGAAAAAACAGCAGAAAGAGTATTAATGTCATCAAAACGTGTGATGTTGGCAAACAGATCCTGCACCAAATCAGTCAAATCTTAAATAAGCTCTCTTATTTTGGACGCACTATGACAAGAACAGAGAGTTTGTCTTTGGAAAAGTATGGAAGGATGCAATCAGAGGAATCAACAAGTCATAAAGAAGCTCAAATATAAGGCATGACATTCTGGAAGACCACTATCCATGAGCTCAACAGAGTCAAAATCGTAATAATAATAAAAAAAAATAAATAAAAAAATAAAATAAAATAAAAATAATAATGTTATTAATAATAATAATAATAATAATAATAATGTTAATAATAATAATAATAATAATAATAATAATAATAATGTTAATAATAATAATAATAATAATGTTAATAATAATAATAATAATGTTAATAATAATAATAATAATAGTTGTTGTTGTTGTTGTTGTTGTTGTTGTTGTTATTATTATTATAAAAGAATAAATTACAACATTCACTGCTAGTTGGATATGTAATTGTCCAAATGTTCCACTGATACAGTATTCCCTGTGCTGAAGCACAGCTGATTGTCAGGCTGTGTGGTTGGAGGGGTTGGAGTTCTACGCTATAGGGAGTGAAGTGAGCTCTGTGAGTTGTGGGTTGGATGTTGAGAGGGAACTCATTGAGATGGAAGCCGCATAAAACCCTATCAACACAGAAACTCAGATAAAAGCACCACTGCCATTCAGCTCCAGCAGCCAGTCATCTGGTCTATTCTCACAGCCCCCTTACAATAGACCTTCAGAGAGTCTCATTCATTTATATTACACACACACACACACACACACACACACACACACACACACACACATACAGAAACATATGGGCACATATATTACTGATAAGACTAAATTGATAAACAAAAACAAATCAAAATTTTATCCCAAACATTATCAATCAGCTAATTAATGTTAGATGCCTGAATTCTGCTTCCTTACTTCTGGATCTGAAGGTTATTGTCAGTGGAGGAAGCTTATGCTTTATTCAAGGAGCATGTTTAGAATAACCCACAATTTCTTTTTTACATTTTTACCCAATTTTCTCCTCAATTTGTTTGGTAGCCAACTAACCCACTCATTCGTTGACTCTCCCTTTCACTTGTAATGTCTCTGACTCTAGGAGGGTGCAGACTAACACAGGCCTCCTCCGATGCATGTGAAGTCAGGCTCCGCCTCTTTTAAAACTGCTGCTGATACATTGCAACGCGCTTGGAGGAAAGCGCAGGATCCCCAGTTCTGATGGATCGCCTGGCAGACGCCTGAGCCAGCCGCCATTACTTAGTAGTGCTGGGGAGAGAGTGCCACCTTATCCGCCCGGAGAGAGCTTGGCAAATTTTTGCTCTCTCAGGCCCCGAATTCCGATTCAAAGTTGCGATCCTCAGATCACAGTGACAGCACCACTCTTGGTTCCCCACAATTTCAAAACTCCTACTACACTTTCGGACATAGTGTACATGTGTATTTTTGTCTCTTAAGGTAAAAACAATACAAATAGAGTGTTAACCCTACTTACAAGCATCCCTACTAACGAGTATTCCAGTTAAGGAGTTGAGATCTCGGAATATTTTTTTTCTAGGTAACGAATAAAATTCCAAGTAACGAGTAGCGTAAATTAGTTATAGTATGCCAACCGCTAGGGGCGCTGCAGTCGTAGCATCCCCTAGATGCTAGCGTAGAAAAAGAGGTCAGTCATTACCTTTGACCGCAGTCCAGTGAAAGTGAAAGTGCTAGTGAAAGTGACACAAAGACAGCAAAAGGTAGTGAACAAGAAAGTTAGATACATTTTACTTTTACTTTTCATATGATAAGTGTAACCATGCCATACACGTACGCCCGTCCTCCTGTCCTCCTTAGCCGCCAGCCTACACGAGCACCGTCGTCGTCTCGTTTATGTTTTAAAAACCCATATAAACACATTATTTACATATTAAAGTATACTGTATATTGGCCGGCTGACACGGATTAATCAGTTTTACATGTATTCTTATGGGGAAAATGCATCCAGCTAACGAGCAAACCAGCTAACGAGCTCGGCTCCTGCACGGATTAAACTCGTAAGTAGGGTTACCACTGTACACCCTTAAAAGTACAAAACGACCCTTCAGGTCCAATAATGTACCTTAAAGGTTCACTACATTCACATTTCTGCGAGAAAAGAAGCACAGCTGTATCTTTTCATAGCTTATATTGAAAAATACATACAAGAGCCTGGTGAGTGGAGTCAATTTTCAAAATCACTGCTTTTGTACCTTTTGTAGGAAAAAAAAACTAAGAAAACCTCTCAACTGGGAATTTAGATGGTGTCTCAGATGAGGGGATATCACACGGCTGTTCAAACAAATAAAAGAAATCACGTGCATACTTTTATCCACTTTTCTAAATAACCGTATGTCAGACAATCTTAACAGCTTCACATGGTTTGTGTCACGTGCAGTTTCCACAGTGATAACTGCTATAAGCTTCCAATATTACCCTTGTAGCACCAGTGCAAATAATCCATCAATAAGATAACGATGTATACAGTTTAACACTTGCTGCATAAACACTTAAATACACATCTTCTGCATTTTGCTGAATGCATTTCTTTCTACAACAGTTCCTCTGGTCTCAGCACTGATCCACATCCCACACACAGTGAACCCTCAGTGGTCTGTTTAAGCCCATCAATCTGAGACAGGCTGATGAACTGATAAGTGAAAGAACTGTAAAGAGAAGTCCAACATTCACTCTCTCTAATACTCAAAGACATCTTGGAAATATGAGCTTGTAGTTAAAAGCACCTTCTCCTACGCTGTGGCAGATGTAGCCTCATTAGTGTAATACCAAAATAAAGATTTTAAAATGTTGTGTTAATGACTGCTCAGTTTCACACGGGTCACTGCATGTCTAACATTAGCGCTCTGGGGACCGGACTGAGGAGCACCGAGCGAAGCTTCGGCAGTCAGTCAGCTCTCAGCCTCAGGCCCTCCTCATCTCTTGCTCCCTGCCTTCTCATTACTACTCCTATAATGTCAAATGAATGCCTCAACAGAGAACTTAAGGAACAAACAGAGAAAGACAAAGCAGAAAGCCCATCATCACTGTGGCATGGAGAGAAAATTCAGATGTAGTCTGATTAGGGTGGGCCATTTATATGGATACACCTTAATAAAATGGGAATGGTTGGTGATATTAACTTCCTGTTTGTGGCACATTAGTATATGGGAGGGAGAAAGCTTTTCAAGATGGGTGGTGACCATGGTGGCCATTTTGAAGTCGGCCATTTTGGATCCAACTTTAGTTTTTTCAATGGGAAGAGGGTCATGTGACACATTAAACTTATTGGGAATTTCACATGAAAAACAATGGTGTGCTTGGTTTTAATGTAACTGTATTCTTTCATGAGTTATTTACAAGTTTCTGACCACATATAAAATGTCTTCAAAGTGCTGCCCATTGTGTTGGATTGTCAATGCAACCCTCTTCCCACTCTTCACACACTGATAACAACACCACAGGAGAAATGCTAGCACAGGCTTCCAGTATCCGTAGTTTCAGGTACTGCACATCTCGTATCTTCACAGCATAGACAATTGTCTTCAGATGACCCAAAAGATAAAAGTCTAAGGGGGTGAGACGACCAATCCACTTTCCAGGAAACTGTTCATCTAGGAATGCTGGACCTGACACCCATGATGTACTACTGAAACTATGGATACTGGAAGCCTGTGCTAGCATTTCTCCTGTGGTGTTGCTATAAGTGTGTGAAGAGTGGGAGAAGAGGGTTGCATTGACAATCCAACACAATGGGCAGCACTTTGATCACATTTTATAAGTGGTCAGAAACTTGTAAAAACCAAGCACACCATTGTTTTTCTTGTGAAATTCCCAATAGGTTTGATGTGTCACATGACCCTCTTCTCATTGAAAAAACTAAAGTTGGCTCCAAAATGGCCGACTTCAAAATGGGCGCCATGGTCACCACCCATCTTGTAAAGTTTTTCCCCTCCCATATACTAATGTGCCACAAACAGGAAGTTAATATCACCAACCATTCTCATTTCATTAAGGTGTATCTATATAAATGGCCCACCCTGTATACGATAGATAGATACATAGATAGATAGATAGATAGATAGATAGATAGATTTTTGGAATCATTTGAAAATGATAATGTTACTTGTTTTTTTACATTAACTTTTAAAACATTTTTTTGTTTCTCCTGTAAAGTTACCATTTTGGAAATAGAAGGTTTTGTTATGACATAGTCATTATGTATATATACGCAAAAAAATATGATTGACGTGATCTGTAGCTACAGTATAAATCAAGGGCGTAACTTTGGGTCCAATATTGGGGGGGTTGAGCTGTCTGCCTATTTATTTATTTATTAAGTCATTTATGTATTTATTTAACTTTCTTTGTATTTACTCTGCACATTAAACAATTAAGACATTTTTCACATTTCTTCCAACAGTAACAAATATTTTACACTTTTAGAATCTATATGACACCTAAATTTATAAATTTTCCAAGTGTATGTATTTACCTTAAACCGTCTGTATTTCATTAAACATTAAACTCTTTACTACTAAACACGTTCTGTATGTATTTTATGTATTCTGTACGTAATTTTTAAAAGTAGCCCACAAAACCGCATCCCACCACGCTTGAATTTTCACCCGCGATTGGATTTTCAAACAAGCCCAATTGGGCGTGAACACCGCGAACCTGGCAACCCTGGCGTGCCTGCTTAGCGCCAATGGGTTGGGTGATACCAAGTTTTTGTGGGGAAAGGGGGGGTTACATTACCAAATGATTAAACATGCTAGTATTTTACCCAAAATTGATCATGAATAAAGAAAATTAACAAGTTATTCGTGAAAGATTCAATTGTAAATTGAAATTATGTGACTTTATTGGGGGGGTTATAGTGATTGGTTCAGATTATTGGGGGGGGGGGGG